>SNQJ01S0052084.1:85741-103566 GCA_010110895.2 Picea sitchensis | reverse complement strand
TGGGGGAGAACTCTGAGTATTGGACCAGGGAGGAATTTTGTGTTTGGGATTGACACAGTCGATCGGGGTTGCTAGAGGTTTTGGGATCGGAGGGCCAGGATATCCGTAGATATCCTGGAGCTAGGTCGTTTTCCTAGTTGGCAGGGTGGAAAATAGTTTTGGGCAATTTTTCTGTGTTTGCAACAGGACTAGGCTGTGTAGCAGGTAGCAGGAGAGCAGCAGCAGTAAGGCAGCTGGCAACGGAAATAGCATCAGAACCAGGTACCCTGTTGAATTATGCATTTATTTATTCTGCTATGAATTCGTTAATATTTGATGAATCTAAATTGCTGAAGTCATTGGTATGAATATCAATATTATGCTGAATAGGTATTGTCTTAGTTAAGAAATAAATTGCTTATGAGTATAAGGATGTTTAGATATATTTTTGGGTGTTACATAGAGGTGCAAAGGAGTTATAATTTCTTCTTTTAACTTGATTTATTGTTTGGTTATCTTTAAGGTTATAGCTCTTAACCCTTAAGTTTTTCCTTCCATATGCTCTACAATTCATAGCGTTATGTCCATAGTTATTACATGAATAACAATAACCCCTGAACATCTATCAAGATCTTCTAAAAATGAATTTATTTGTCAACTCCCTTTTGTTAGTATTGAAAGTTGTTGAAATATTACTTTCTTTCTTCACATACCCAAACCTAGTCTTGTTGTTAGGATCTTTCATTTCACTTTAACTACATATGTTTTCTTGTTTTTTCAACCTGTGTCTCTTGGTTCTGTAGTCAACAGCCTTATGACCATAATAAAAACAATAGCCATAGGATTCACTCTTGTACTTGGGAGTTTTTTTGTCTTCTTTCTTGTGATTGCTATTTCTTTTGAGGTTACTCTTGTTGGGAGGATGAGAAGGTTATTGAGCATAGGAGTTTTCATTCTTGTCATCCTTCTACTGCATAGTTTTCTATTTGGAGGTATCATCACAACACTTTCCATCTTCTACATCAATCTGAGTAATAGGACTTGATCCTTTAACCATGTGTACTTGGTCATATCCAAGGCCAGATTTGTTGGAAGAAAATATTTGTAGAATGAGAATTTTATCAAGGGCTTCAGTTCCTTTATTGAACTTTTCAAGAGTCTTCAGTTGATCCTTAGTTCCAACAACTTCTTGTTTTAAAATCTTGGCTTCGTCCGTACTAATGGATGCTTGTTTTCTTGAACAGTGTAGCTCCTCTTGTGAGGACATTAGTTTTCTTTTCAAGGTCTGATTTTCTTCCTCACTTTCTAGTTCTTGTTGTTTGAGCTCTTCGACCTTTTGTTGCTCCTTATTAAGAGATTGTTCCAAGGATTCCAATCTCTCTTGATCCAGTTGAACTTGGATTCTAAATTTAACTATGATTTTCTTAAGTTCTTTCTTCTTTGAAACTTGTTTCCTCCTTTGCTCCAGCATGAAATACTTTAGTTTTTTACACCTTTGTTTATATTTTCTCAATTCATCCAAAGCACTCTCAAGCTCAACTTCAAGATTGACTTATACTTCAATGTCTGCATCTTTTTCAAAAGAATATTCATCACTAGAATTTTTGTAGACTAAAATTTGTTCTGATTGAAATACTTCATTTGCGTAGAGGTCTTTTATCTTGTCCCAAAGTTCCTTTGCAGAGTTAAATTAACCTATCTTCTCTTTGACATCATCAGGTAATCCATCGAGGCTGTATTCATTTTCATTGAGTTACTTTTCTTGGATTTGTTTTAGTTGGAGTCCTTACTCTATTTGGTGGGAAGTAATCACTGAATTCCATAATTCAGTTCCCAATGCCTTCAGATGACATTCCATTCTTGTATTGAAAAATATGTATTCTTATTTTCCAAGTATTGGAGTTCCATTCACAGTGTAAATATTTTCTCCATCCATGTGTGCTTAATTTGACCTTCCTTTCAGTTTGTTATACTGTTCTTAAAGGAACCTTTCTCTGATACAAATTGATGGAACATCTAATAATACTGAGAGGGGGGTGTGAATCAGTATTGCCTATTTTTTCTTGTCAATTCCATCATTATTAAGAACACACATTAATTATTCAATTAAGAAATATATGATTAACAAAAAACCCTTATGAACACAAGATTTTATCGTGGAACCCAATAGGGAAAAATCACCAACTATTTTCTCATTAATAAATTGTTCTTTTACAAACCCGTTTTCAAACTACAACTTGATGGAGAGATTGTCCCCAAGTTTCTTTAGCTACGACTGAAAGGATGCTTCCACACCCCATTTACCAGCTACAATTGGAAGGAATATATGACCCCTTAGTTTATCAGCTACCACTGAAAGGATGCTTTTAAACCCTATTTACCAGCTACAACTGGAAGGAGGCTATGACCCCCTAGTTTATCAACTACCACTGAAAGGATTCTTCGACACCCTATTTACCAACTACAACTGGAAGGAGGCTATGACACCCTATTTTATTGGCTACAACTGACAAGGAAGCACCTACTCCCTTCCATGATCCAACCTGCCCTTGCACCACCCAACCACCCTTAATTACATAATGCAATTCAATCTCTTCTTATCTTCATTGAATTTGATTCATGCAACCATTAATACAAGTCCTCTCATATTTGAATTTTTGACTTTGACTTGTTTTCCCTTGCTCCACCCTTTCTCCCTTTATGCAGGTTATAACACTTATTCTCGTTTACCATAATCTGCTCAAGGTGTTCATAAACACACAAAGATACTATCAATTCTTCAAGTCTTCTTAGGATCATTAACCACTGTAATTTCTACTTGTCTATTGCAACCTCTTCTTGTATCGTCTTCTGGTTATCTGCAATCAAACTTCATCTCTTGCTCTTTGGATTCTATCATTTAATATTCAATAAATATGTTACAGTCCAATAAAGGTATTCTTTATCAAATACTATATCGCATAATTGTTGCAATGTCTTATTTTGTTCTTGATCTTCAATAAGACATTGACAGGCACCTTATAACTAACAATTCTTCATCTTGACTTTGCTTCAATTTTGATCTTCTTATCTAAAATGAAAAGACACTTTCTTATCACTACTCTTTCTCATTTATATATTCTTCCAATTGGTGTGAGCTATGAAAAAAAAATTCCCTTTGTTTGGACCATCGCACCTCTTCATTTTAATATTAACAATAATCACTATTATTATTCAACCATTAACGCTAATTCTTTTAACTTAGTGATATTTATTTTCATAAATTCATCATAGGTATGGATCGATTTCCTTTTAACTCAATTCCATATCTATGTAAATATTGCAGAAACTGAGTTTTATTGAGACACTTCCTTAAAACCATTTACATATGAACATACCCACTGGACCACGAGCATATTAATTTAAGTGTTGCTTCATCATTCACCCTTTGTTTCTTTATTCCATACGACCTTAGGTGATGACCAGACTCTAGTCCAAGCGAGTGCTTGATCACTTATCAAAATCAACAGTCACATTTTAATCTCACGATGAGATGGATGATTGTCGATACTTCGGGACTTCGTCCTTCATGACTTCCATCCTCTTTAATAATATATCGAATAACAGACATGTGTCCATAATATTCAACGGTTGAGAATTCTCCCGAAGTGTTCTTCAGATCGGACGACTCATGTCCACTTCAGGACTTAGGTCATTTGCTGGTGGTGAGACTCCCGAAGTAAAAACTCCTGGAGTGACATAACTTACTGATGTCACTTGTTGACATGGAAATTTCTGAGTGGCTACCACGTGTCACCTAGATTCATGGCTTACGTATGCTTAAAGTACCTATTGGACCTTGACACTTCTCATCAATTGATTATGCCACATTTCCTTGTTGACGTCACTGTTGATGACGTGGGCTCTCAATGTGAGTGATATGTGTCTTATCCTCATGACTTCAGAACTTCAACCTTCAGGACTTCAGGTAATTCGATTTCTCCACTCTCGAGTTCCCCCGAAGTGATATTCTCCGAAGTGTAAACCTCAAGTAACTTGACTTCATCCAATGCTCATTCTTTAACATGAAAAGGATTAACATGATCCAACGATTGTCGGGAATTCGATCATTTAGGATTTTGGGCCTTTCTCCTTTCTTATCCTGTCCTTATACTTCCCTCGATCTAACAGTCAGGATACCTTCCAAAGTGTTTCCTCATATCAAATGGATTACATTTATTTCAGGACATTTATGGCTTGCTCTATCCTTCCACTAAACATGATCTGACGGTCCTGATATCTCCTGAAGTGTTCTTCATATCGGACAGTTCACATTTTCTTCGGTACTTCAGCCTTCAGGTGATCTTACTTGTTCTCAACCCTTTTCTCTCGAAGTGGTCAGCGCCAAAGTTGACCACTGATACCTTGGAGAGATCTGAATAGATTAGATGGTCCTCATTTACTTTAGGACTTCATATCAGATGGTCTTTGTCTTTACTTATCCTATGCTTCCACTTAAATTGATCCAACGGTCGATGTGGATTGCAGAACCATAACTTGCGAGTGGTTTAATTAAAGTTGTGTGATTGTTGGTGAGTCAACCACAGTCGTTGACCTTTGAATCAATGAGATCTGACGATCTAGAATAATTGCAAGATTGGAAATAACGTATATTTTAATTCTCCCTTTGCACTCTGCAATTAATATTTGTCATTGATCTGGCGCTTGCATATCCAATGGTCCTGATTTGATCTGATCGTTGACTAGTCCTCTAACGATCCTTCTCCTATAATCCGACAACCTAGACTAATTGCGGGATTGGGAATAAGACATTGTTTAATTCTCCTTTTTCTCTCCACAATCCATCCCTGTCGTTGATCTGGTGCTTTACCTTCTAAGTTTCATGTGGGTCATCTCTTCTGAGCTTCTGATCTTCAGTCACTAACCCTCGTGATCTTTTTAATCTCTACATATTGTCATACTACATATATTTATTTGACATGAACTCTGCATATTGTTATACTGTTTGACATCAATGAAAACACATTAATGACACTATGTCCAACAGATACTACAGAAGATTCATGGAAGGATTTTCGAAAATAGCTAAACCAATTACATCATTTCTTAGGAAGGGAGAATAGTTTAAGTGGATAGATGAGTGTGATCAGGATTTTTCCAAACTCAAGAAATGTTTGAATTTAGCTCCAATATTAAAGGTACCAAATATGGATATACCATTTATAGTATGCACCAATGCATCAAAGGAGGGATTGGGCATAGTATCATCCCAATATGGAAGAGTTGTTGCTTATGTTTATCTTAATTTAAGGCTGCATGAAGAAATCTATGCAACTCATGATTTGTAACTAGCATCCATAGTTCATGCTTTGCGGCTTTGGCATCATTATCTAGTGGGTAGGAAATTTCAATTAAAGACATATCATAGAGGATTGCAACATATATTTTCTCAAAGTGATCTTAATGCTAGTTAAAGACAGTGGTCAGAGTTCTTAAGTGAGTATGATTTTAACATAACTTACATCATAGGTACTTTGAATAAAGTGGTTGATGCAATCAGTCAAAGACCACACATATTCTCAGTAATTCCGTTGAAGGTTGATTTACGAGTTCACATTTTGAGGGTAGAAGATGAAGATGATTGGTGTAAGGAAGTTAGAATTGTCATGTATGAGAAAAATATTTGCAAAAGCAAGATGGAGGAGTATTCTTGTGATGATGATGGAATGGTGAGATTCATGAAGAAAATTGTAGTTCTAGATAGAGATGGACTATGTGATCTCATTATGAAAGAATCTCATCGTTCTTTATCTGTGGCCCACCTTGGTGTTCAAAATATGTATGAAAATTTAAAGAAAACTTTCTTTTGGATTGGCATGAGGAAGGATATAGCTCTTTTTGTGAAAAGGTGTTTAGAATGTCATCTAGTCAAGGAAAAACATGGTCATCCAGCAGGATTTTTGTAACCCCATAACATTCCAGAGTCCAATTTGGAGGAAATATTTATGGATTTTATTGTTGAATTACCTAAAACAGTCAAAAGGCACAACTCAATTTTGGTACTGGAGGACAAACTTACAAAGAGCTATCATTTTATACATGTTAGAGATATTTACAAAGCCCCTGAGATAACACATGTATTTATCAAGGAGATTGTTAGACTTCATGGTTTACCTAAGAAAATAATATCAGATAGGGCATCTATTTTCATAGGTAGATTTTGGAATAGTTTCCATGAATCCCTTTAAACTCAGCTAATTTTTTTACAGCTTATCATCTAGAAACAGATGGTCTAACTGAAAAAGTGAATTAAGTCTTAGAAGATATTCTTTTAATGTATGTGATGGATCAACAAACCAAGTGGGAAGAATATCTTCCTCTAGTAGAATTCGCTTACAATAATAGTTATCACCATTCTCTTAGTATGGCACCTTATGAGATTGTATATGGAATACCTTGTATAACACCCCTAAGTTGGGACAGACTAGAAGATAAAATATTGGTAGGACCTAAAATGATTCAATAAATTGAAGAGAAGGTATCTCATATAAGGAAAATATTAAAGGAGGCGCAAGATAGAAAAAAGAGCTATGATGATATGCATAGAATGGATCGTAGTTTTGAAGAGGGGGGATTTGTCTTTCTTCAAGTAAAACCTCAGAAAAGTTCCAATAGATTTGGAAATGGATCTTAACTATCTCCTTGTTTTGTTGGGCCTTTTGATATATTCGAAAACATTGTACCCATGGCATATCGCCTTTCTCTACCTCAAGTTCTTCATCGTATGCATGATTTGTTTCATGTTTCAGTTTATGTAAACATGTTCACGATCTTTCTCATATTTTAGATTGGCATTATTTTCAAGTAATGGACGAGGGGACTTTGAAGACATAGCTAGTTTGTATATTGGACCATCGCACTCAACAACTCAGGAATCGCATGGTGGACCAGGTAAAGTTCCAATGGGACCTATATAGTCCTAGTTCCGCTATTTGGGAGGATGCATATACTATGTGTTTGTTATTTCCTCTTTTTTTTTAATTCAACTTCAGGCCAATTTTATCCGAAGAGGGGAAGTATGTAGTGTCCCATTTTGAATAGTATAGTTTTGTGACAATCGAAGAGGGTGATTTTTGATGGATTATGTATGCCAGACTTATATGTTATGTACTTGGTTGGGTCACTTAAATTTTGAACACTAATATATATGCACATGATTGTATCTTAGCTTGTGTATTCTTATGTTTATGATTATGTGTTTTAGATAAGTTTTGATTAAGAACTTGTTATGTGTATGTTTCTTTTCTACATCCGGTTAGTCACATGGATTAGGATATATGATTGTGAAGTGGATGATAATTGTTGTGTGGAACAAATAGTTGATTATGATATAGTGATGTTACATGATTTTCATGATTATGTATGCTTAACCATGTAATGAATAAGATTTGGTAGGGAACTAGTTATTGGTTGAAAAGGATGATCGGATCATAAATGACTCTCGAAGTCATGTACAAATTTGGGTAAAATGTGATTAAGTTAATTTATTATGAATTTTAAATTGATGATCTTAAGCTATGTATTTATGATATGTGCAGTTCTAGGGAAACAATACCTTGCTAACAATACCCTCAGATGGTTATGAGCTCACAACCAGTACCTTGAGGGAAACATGGAGTTTCGAAAAGAATAGATGAGAAGCCATGGAGGTTAGGGCATAGATTTCTATACCCATGAAATATCAAGACGTGGAGTCTTGGATCTATGAAAATGATTAGGGTGTGGAGTCCTAAATATACTAAGACATGAAGTCTTAGGTACAAGGCAAGGATGTGGAGTCCTAATAAGTCTAGAGAGGTATACAATACGGGTGCATAATCCCTATTATCTAGCAGAAAATCATCTGTTAGGGGTACAAATAAACTAGGTAAGCTAACCTAGATTAAATCTTAGATTAATCTAATTCAAAATTTACCCACTTTTTAGAGGATTTCAACTTCAAGTTATTTTTTTAATAAAAAAATGAAATATTTAATTTGAAAAAAATGATTAAGAAGAAATAATACCAAAATGACACATGGGGGTGGTGAATATTAAGATAATTAATTATTTATCTAAAAACTTAAAAAAAGTGGGATTGCCACCTCAACGGGGGTGGTGAATAATACAAATTATTTCATTTAAAAAAAATAACTATCTTTTCATGAGAGGCTGAGGTGTCACCTCTCTCAAAGATAATAAATACACAAGGACCCCAATGGTATGGGGGGGGCGGAGGGGGGAGAGTAACCAGATGCTCTTGAAATGATTCTTGAGTCTTTGAATTAAATGTCTAGGTAGTTTGGCTTGGTTGAGTAATATATGAGTGGTGTTGGAAGGAAAAGAGAATTATCTTCCTCAGATTTCCTATTATCTCTCTATTGCTCTATCTCAGTATTGTATGTGAGCTCTTACAGCTCAGAGGTTCTAGGGGGAGAATTTTTCCCTGGATAAGGTTGGGTGGTAAAATGAAAAGTTGGGTGTAACTGTTAAAGGGAGAAAACCAGTTGGTTTTAGGTAAATGTTTAGTTATATAATTTAATTATATGTGGTCAATTATTGACTATTAGGTGGTATTTATTTTAGCTAACATTTCAGGTGACCAAAGAACTATATGGAATATGTGAAAGTAATTGTTATGTAGGGTTAAAGGAAAAGAAGTTGCACTTGAATATGAAATTTTTCTCTCTTCTTCTTCTATTTCTTTCAACATTCTACAGATTACATCAAGAATGAGAAAAAAATGACTATCTTTGTTTAATTATTTGTAATTATTCTTGTCCTACAAATGTTGTCCATAGAATGATTTTTTACTATTGAAGTTAATTGTGAAGTTTATTAATTTACCAATTTTACAGTGGATTTCTTAATTTAATGGGTTCATGTAATTTTCTCATAGATAGTAATCTTCCCTTAGGTATGATTAGTTTTCATAACTACATGATCAGTTAAAATGATTATTGTAGTCTACTTCCAAATTTGTGAGAGAATGTATTTTAGAGATCATACTCTTAAACTAATATTCATTTTTAAGCTTTCAATACTTACAGTTCCATCCAATCACCAGCTATTCTCTCCATTTGGACATTGACTTTCTCCAACATATGTCCTTATGTAGAATCTCTTATAAATTATGCATTTATTATATTTCTTAATAGAATGTGTATATTGAATTATTATTTATAATTATTTATGTGTATATTTTCACAACCATTTATAGTTATTTCTGTACATTATAATTATTTCTATATTTTTCAGAGCTCTCATGGGATGCATTTCATATATTTCTTTTCTTTCAGTAAGAAAAAAATACTTATATTAGTGAATATAATAAACTCTTTTACAAAATCTGTGTGTTGGAACAAACCTTCAGTTCCTTTATACATCATCAAAAATATTAGCATCTATAAGTACTGTCTACATTACATTTCCTTTGCCATACACTGTAAGAAATAGATATAAACCACAGTAGTATTTTTTTTTGTTTTAACTTGCCAAATTCAAAAGGACAAAAAATTATACAGTTACTGCATCATTGATGCAATGTTATATTAGTTGATAGTTAATCTTTCGTAACTTTTTGTTTGTACTCCTGTACCCACTGCATAGTATAACCCATCATCATCTAGTAGCATTGCTTGTTTTGAGAGCCAGCCAGCTTCCTTGTTATATTCTCTATATATGTGTTGAGATTTTATTTGTTGAAACTTCCCACTTAGTACTCGAATTTTAGTCATCCATGGCTGAAGAGAAACCACCTGTAAGTTGATTTCATGAGAAAACCAGTCATATTTCTTAATAGAGTGTGTATATTAAATGATTATTTATAATTATTTATGTGTATCTTTTCCCAACTATTTATAGATATTTCATGACATTATAATTATCTGTATATTTTCCATAGCTCTCATGGGATGCATTTAGTATATTTCTTAATAGAGTGTGTATATTGAATAATAATTATAACTATTTATGTGTATCTTTTCCCAACTATTTATAGACAATTCATGACATTATAATTGTTTATGTGTATATTTCCAAATCTCTTATTGGATGTATTTACCATGTTTCTTAATAGAGTGTGTATAAGTAAATATTCAAATTCATCCCAAATCTATCCATTCATGCCATTTCACATTCTGCAACCACTATTGGTGTGTGGCTTGTAAAAAGAAACGAAGTAATGTTCAGTTCTCAAGTCAATATTTCACACCATATGCACTAGGTGTAATGATATTATTATGGTTTTTGTTTTAATGAGAACTGAAAAAATAATTCCCAACAAATGTAATTATGAGATATCTCAAAATTAAACTTGTTTTTTGTCCAATAAATGAGGTAACCAACACAACTTGTAATAATTATTTATAATTATTTGGGAACATTATTTATAATTATTCATGTATATCTTTTCATAGCTATTTATGATTATTTATGGACATTATCTACTTTAGATTATGCATGTAGGAAAATTGTTTGAATAAATGCTTCAATGGTTGTATCTTGCATGCATGCAAAGTGTTTGACAAAATGTTGTGATGGTTGTATCTTACATGCATGAAAATTTGTTGAGGAAATGCAAGCTTGCATGCATCCAAAGTGTTTGATGAAATGCATTAATGGTTGTAGCTTGCATGTCTGCTAAGTGTTTGGTGAAATGTCACAATAGTTGTAGTTTTCATGTTCTTCCTCTAGACTCTTGATTTTAAAATCCAAGTTTTGTCTAGGTATATTTATGATAAATTTAACAACTCTTGGAATTTAGACATTTTTGAATTAAAGATTAAAGATGTCATTTGTTTTGTAATTATAATTATAATCATTTTACACATATAACTATAAGCGAGTTAGTTTAATTATATATATGTAAATAAAAAATAAAAAATAAAGTCCTAGATTGAGTTTAGTTTCTTTATATAAGGATGTTAGGTAAGGTGGGACCTTCCAGATATAGGAGCTCATAGGGTTGATCTCGAAAAAAAATCAAAGGGTTTCATCATCAACAAGGTCAAAGAATAGCATGAAAAATGGACCTGTATAATTGCTTCATTGTGCTTCACCACTACAAGCCGAGTATTTGATGTTAAACTTAGAATGTTGGAGCCTATTGGTCAAATTCAAGAAAGTGGGGAGAGATTCAATTGGTTGGAGAACCTAACAAACATCATGAAGAGAAACTATATGGAATGTTAGGATAAATGGTGAGACATTATATTTCCCTCTCTCCTCATATGGATAGCCATGAGTCACATAAGTCCAAATGGAAAATCCATCTTTATAGAAAAAAGAGTACCAACCATGGATAACTATCAATTTTTTCCACCAGGTGCAGGGTGTTCATTAGATTCCTTCCCGACCAATGTAATGTTCAAAAACTAGGTCCATAATATTAAGAACGCTTCTCAGAGATGGAGGGTTAAGAAAGTAGTTTGTTGAGTACTACCTTGTTGGATATATTACACACACCTAGGATATTCTTTCCTCATTTTACTATGTTTATTAGTCATTATTGAGGGTATCCTATTTTTTAGTAACCTCTCTTACATTCTAGGAGAATATTCTCTTCAATTGACTAGCAGAGTGGAGTCATTCAATGTAACTTTGGTTTTATCACCTAGTAACCTCAAGATCATCACCAGTAATGCACACTTACATTGGGATCATCACCAAGAAGGTGCATTCCTTGTGCATGCTTGATATCCTCCTCATTTCACTTCGGTCTATCAAGTTAACTGAATATTGCATGGCCAGTTTACTAGAACTAGGTGGCAGTTGACTCTCATAATTGCCTGAGTCTATCCATATATATCTAGAACACCACTATCATGCATTAGGTGAGCTATATAGAGTATATCATGTGTATTTTATCATTCATTCATTTGGTTAATACAATTCTCATTATTTTCTCTCCATTTTTTCTCTCATCTTCTTACCTTTTCAAGTTGTGTTCATTATTTTTCTAGCAAGACCTCTTGTGCCAGTACTCACCAAATTTTACATGGTATCATATCCCACAATATTCTAGGAAAAAACTGCACCAAATTTTGTATTTGCAGGTACTGAACATTGAAGAACATAGAAAGAATGGAATCTTCATCATCTACAACTCTCACCATGTACAACTACTTATAATGAAAGAAAAATATGGAGATTTTTCTTAGAGGTAGAGAATTGTATAGGTTGACCATGGATACGAAAACATAAACCACATCAGCCATTGAAAAATAAAAATACATCAATGTAATGGATGAGGATTATGGAGCCCTTTGCATGCACATGTTCCACTAGTTGTTGTTTCATGTATCAACTTGTAAAAATCCAAATGAGATCTGGAGCACCATGGAAGTACTCTTTGGAAAAAAATATGAGATGAGAGTCCACATGATTTATTTCTAATTACTTGCATTGGATCTGAAATGTTTTGAAAACATCCAGGATTTCTTCACAAAGTACAAGGATTTGGTACTAAAACTCAAGGCTTGTGGGGTCAACAAATAAAAGGAGGAAAAGAGAATGGTTCTCACCATTTTATTGAAACTTGGTCCATAATGCTCCATATTGTTTTCCACATTCCACACTCATAGATTCATTACTATACAATCCTGGACTATGCCCTCTTTGGATACCTTCATTGAGGCTCTGATTCAGGAGCAATATAAACTCATCAAAATCCGTGTAATCAAAAAATCCAAAGCACATGCACTTGTTGTGCATGATGGAAGTAGTTCTCAAAATCAGAAATCCAAAGTGAAAGGAAAAACCAAGTCACATGTAGATTTTAAGAAGGAAGGGTAATCCAAACCCTTTAATGATTCATCGGGATCCAAAAGTGGAAAAGGAAAGAAATGACAGAAGTGTACCTACTGCAATCCAGGATTCCATCCAAAATATGCATGCATGAAGAACTAGATAGACCATATGAATAATATTCTTCAAAAGAACATCCTTAGTGATGAAATTCCTGAGGGTGATGAGAAGAAGTCAAAATATCATCCTCCCAAAAGTAATCATCATGAATTAGTCAATGTTCACTCTTCACCTGATGCCTCGATTGTGGATTCAGGTGAAACCCACCATATGGATACCACACAATATATCTTATCTTCTTTGACTACATGAAATGGTCCTCCTATCCTCATGGGGAATGAATCTCCTACCGAGGTATTCGAAAAAGGGAGAGTAGAACTATATCATTGATGTTTTGAGAATGTTCTCTATGTTCCTCAACTTTCTGTGAATATTCTTTCAGTGTATCAGATTACACACTCATGTTCAGGAAAAAAGGTGGAGTTCACACCAAACTCCATGTCCATAGTTGGCATGCAATACAACTCCAATATTGTTGTTGGGGAGGTAATTCATCAATCTCGGTTATACACTTTTTCCAAGTTTATTGAACCTAATTCCTTTGTACTACTTACACATGTTGATGACAATAGTATATTATGGTACAAGAGGTTTGGTCACCTGAACTTCAGGTACATGAAACAACTTGAAAAGAAAGGGATGGTCACCGGATTACCTGATATCCACTTTTCCAAAGGGGTTTGTTACGGATGTGTCCTTGGCAAGCACACTCAAGATAAGTTCAATAAGGGGAAGGCTCATAGGGCCTCCTCTCCATTAGATCTGATTCACATTGATTTCATGGGTCCATTCCTGCATCCATACATCAGCAAGGCAAGGTACATTTTTACATTTTTGGATGATTACTCATGTTATACTTGAGTATTTTTTCTCAAGCTAAAGTCTGAGGTCTTTGACCATCTCAAAGAGTTGAAATCACTTGTTGAGACTCAATCGGGGAGAAATATCAAATCCCTATATACAGATAATGGTGGTGAGTACTAAACAAAGATGTTCAAAATATTTATCTTGAGGCTGGTATACAATTGAGAAACAAGGTACCATATACTCCGAAGAAGAACGGGGTTGTTGAGTGGAAAAATAGATATCTCGAAGAGATGGCCAACTGCATGATACATGCAAAGGCACTTCTTCCCAAGATTTTGGATGAGGCACTTAATTGTGCCAGTAACATTCAGAACATATCTCCTCATAGATATGTTACGAATGGGACTCCTTTCGAGGCTTAGAGTGACAAAAAATTGGAAGTCACCCACTTCTATGTCTTCCGCTCATGTGCATGGGCTTGGATTCCCTTTGAAAATAGGAAAGCACTTGATCCACGGAGTATTGCATGTATATTTTTTGGATAACCAGATAGTGTGAAGGGATACAACCTCATTGAACCCTCTACAAACTAGCTCATCATTGATAATAATGTTCAGTTTGACGAAATTATCTCGCATGCTCCATAGGAGATGCATGTAGGTACTTTTTTCCTTCCACCAGTTAGAGATGATGAGTCTATACATTAAGAATATACTTCAACTTTGAGTTCTTATACAAAGTCATAGGATTCAGAACATGCAGATGCATAGTCAGTATAGGTATATTAGGAGTAAGATAGTAGGCCCAAGTGGACACATACCACTCTTCAGGATCTAGGATATATTGTTTGGGATCTAGAGGATCTCAAAAGGACTCGATCTTAGTTCGAGGAGCCTCCTTGTGTACTCACAGCCATTGATCCCATGTTTCCTATGCATTGTTATGTGTATCGGTATTCATACCCATATGTAAATGTGTTGAACCTGCACAAAATAGATCTAGTTGGGAATTAACATACACAGTTGCAGAGAAAATAGAATAAAAGAGAAGCATGAGATAAAGAATGGAAGAATTATCCTTAACCGAATGAATGAATGATTATTTACACATGATATACACTATATTACTCAACCAATACACACTAGAGGAGAATCCAATGCACCACAATGGTGGTCTAGAGTGATATGGACACACACCAACAGGTACGGGAGTAAACTTCCACCCAGTCTAGTCTCTCGGGCAGTTAAGGGAGTGAACTTCCACCTAGCTCAGTTAACTAGTCTACCAGTCTTTAGTTAACTGATTGAAATAGAGTGAAGTGAGAAGGAGATCATGGAATAATGGGTAATGCACTAGTATCGTGATGATCCCAAGGACAATGTGCATTAGCTAGTGATGATCCCAATGTTTCATGGTGATAATCCCAATGTAGCATCTAGACTCCACTCAACTTATCAAACTGAAGTGAAAAATGAACATAATATTCTCCCTAGAGGAATATTCTTCCTAAAATATAGGAGACTGAATAATGACTAATAAACAAAGGAAAAACCTTAGGAAAAATAAATCCTAGGTGTGTGTGAAGTAACTCCAACATTGTATACCTATGGCGAGGCTTCAAGGAATCCCTTTGGAATCATCCATTCAAGAGAAGTACAACTCCCTTATTAAGAACCGGACTTGGGATATGGGTTTGCTTAATTCAGGAAGGAAGCTTGTCAGATGTAGATGGGTATATAGGACCAAGAGTGCAATGGATGGTCAAGTTAGTAGATACAAGGAAATACTAATTTCCAAAGGATTTTAGCAAATTCATGGCATATACTACGATGAGACATAAGCTCTAGTAGTGAATATGGACTCCATTTGTTTGGCCCTTTCTATTGTGGCAACCAGAGGATGGGAAGTCCATTTGATGGATGTGAAGAATGCATTTCTTCACAAAGATATCCCAAAGGATATTTACATGGAGAAACCACATGGCTTCATAAAGGATTCATCTTTGATTTGCAGGCTAAAAATGTCTGGCCTCAATCAAGTTCCAAGAGCATGGTACGCCAATATGGAATCCTACCTATTGTCCAAAACATTTATGAGATGCAAATATGATCCAAATGTCTACATGCTTAGGACTATTGACTCATTTATTATTCTAGTTATTTATGTGGATGATATTTTGATCATTGGTTTTTCGACTTCATCGATTGTTGTGGTGAAGGGGATTCTACATGACAATTTTTTGATGATGGACATGGGTCCACTCAATTATTTCCTTGGTCTCAATATTGGTTAGGACTCTTTATGTGTCAAGATATATCAATCCAAGTATGCTCAATATCTCATGGAGATATTTCACATGACATACTACAAGTCTACCCCTACACCCTTCCTATTTGGGGTAAGACTTGAATATGGTGGGGAAACTCCATTGTTTGACAAAAATTTATACAAATACCTCATGTGGAGTTTGTTGTATCTCTCCCACACTTGAATAGACGTATCATATGCAGTGGGAGAAGACTCCAGGTACATGCAAGACCCACATGAGTTATTTTGGAAGGATCCAAAGCATATCCTTCGGTATGTTTAGGGAACCATCAGCTATGGGATTCATTATGAAGAAAGATCTACATTGGATCTGATAGCCTTAATGGATTCTAACTGGGTAGGTGATAGCACTAATCACAAGTCCATATCTGAATACACTCTCATTTTCGGTTCAAGGCCTATCTGTTGGTCGACCAAGAAGCAATCTATTATTGCTCTATCTTTAACTGAGACTGAGTATAGAGGAGTAGTTAACATCACCATCCAGGTATTATGGATACAAAACATCCTTACCAAGTTGGGCATCGAGTTCCATAGATCAAATGTCATTTGGTGAGACAATTAGAGTACTCTCAAGTTTTATATAGACCATGTGTAGTATAAATAGAGAAATAATATCAAGATCTATATGCACTACATCAGAGATCTAATCCATGAGAGGATCATTGACCTACATTTTTGTCCTTCCTCTAAACAAAATGCTGACATATTCACCAACACTTTCACTAAATAGAAGTTTCACTCCTATTAGTTGCATTGTTCATGGGTACCTAACATGGTCTTTGTTGTCGGGACCCATTCCTCATTACCCCTTAGTAGTGTTCAGGGATGGTGTTGGAGATATTACACACACCTAGAATATTTTTTCCTTATTTTCCTATGTTTATTTTTT
This sequence comes from Picea sitchensis, assembly GCA_010110895.2. NCBI lineage: Eukaryota > Viridiplantae > Streptophyta > Pinopsida > Pinales > Pinaceae > Picea > Picea sitchensis. The sequence continues at coordinate 86,654 of SNQJ01S0052084.1, read as the reverse complement.
TTTTAAATAAAAATCGGTGGATCCCATTATATTATCAAAAAGAGCATACAGTTACTGTTGATGATGTCAGATGTCCCACCTGAATAGGAAACCGGGACAGATGGATCTCCTGTTCCAGGTGTGTCTTTGTTACCAAAACATACATGCGAATACCCTGCCCGAAGGAAACCAGGGCTATTATACTAAAATGTTTCAGGGAGTGTGCCATAACTAGAAGTGAAAAAACTAAACAACTACCTAAACTTAAAACAAAAAAGATACTTCTGACCAGAAGCTGTAGTGAAACTAGTTTCCCGTGCGCTGCCGCTCGTTCCTCTTCTATCGCCAGCCTGCTGGTAGCGAGTACGTCTGCGCACGCGTCGGACACTGTCGTAGTGGAAGATTCTTGGAGTGGGCCGCGAATAGCATATCCAACCTTTGGTCCATCCTGGCGAGGCGAAAGACTTGGTCATCCATGAGACTCCTAAGTTCGAAGATGAGGGGAAGGTGCGATATTTCAGAGAAGGATGTCTGCTCCCTCCCACCACTGTCGTCAGGTGCTTGTGCCTTGGAGTTCCGTGCTTCTTTGGTTGACATCTATGGTGGCTCCTTCGTACCTATGGTGTTGTCCCTCGCTGCTCTGGTCCCATGCTCCTTCGTCCCTGTGGTGCCTTTGGGAGGGATTTCCAACTCCACAATGCAGGGAGGGAAGAATTCTTCCGAGCTTTCGGTGATGAGGCTCCGCAGTGTGTCCCCGGGCAGGAGCGTGGCTTTCTTTTCCAGTTCCCATGATGGGAAGATTTGCATTGCCTCTTCCAGACTGATTTTCTCAACGTATGCCATGGGAGGCGTCTGTTGTTGCTCTTTGCGTCGGGTGGAAGCTAAAGCGAGTGCGCGTTCGAATTTCTGATGGCGTTGGCACCGGGACTCGGCC
>SNQJ01S0052084.1:45995-56144 GCA_010110895.2 Picea sitchensis | reverse complement strand
GAGATGTCACACCTGTGACTCCACAGAATGTTGTTTGTCTGACGCGTATGCTATATCAGTGATGTCTCACCTGCAACGTTGATGCCATGAAAACGACACTAGGCACATCAGAAGACTGAGGGAAGGTAACATCAATATTCCGACATCTACGCTATATCAATGATGTTTCACTTGCAACGTTGACACTGTTGGAGCCGCCTTTTACAAGTTGTTGAAATGTGATTCTTGAAATCAAAAGTTTTCCCCGACATGCGAAGTGGCGATAGCCGCTATAGTCCTAAGTCACCGCGAGTCTATCACTTGTATTACCTCACACTATCATGCTTCGGGAGTTACAAGTTGCAAGGTTTCCAAACTCCGATATGCGAAGTCGTGAAATAGTGTTAAATTTTTACCCAGGTTAGTGTCAGGGGTAAGTCACTTTAAACCCTAGTTAAGTACCGTCGAGGTTTCACGACTCGGCGATCGCTCTCCCAAAAAACTATACCTTCATAGCCCCGAGTCACGAAGTTGCGATTTTTATTAATTAAGCATGGGTTAATTAAGAGCTTAAATCAGATCACGTTTTTTAAACTAAATTGCATCATCGCAATTTCGGGTTTCGGGGGCTTAAAGGGTAGGAGTGATTTCTCTTGATACGACAAACGCCAAAAAAGGGGGATTAAAGACTAAAACAAGCTTAATTAAAGGAACTAAGCAGGATTAATCGATGCATCAATGAAAACTTTAATACGCACCATCTACGGAGTAATTTTAAATGTTTTTTACGCTGATTCATGCTATGACTCGTCAAGCAATTATGTCATTTATTTGGACTACGACAAGGTGACATATAGTAGGATCTCGCTTTTACTGCTAAATCTTTCTTTAAGAGATTTGACCATTTGGTTCACAAGGACACCAGGGTTTTAAATGACTAAGATAAGGGGTTTGTTTCATTATTTCAATTTCATTTCTATTTTGCGCACAGATCTTGTTTCATCAGGATAAATTCTGTCTGTATTTATAATTCTTACTACAGGTGATCTGCGTAAAAAAATCTCTTTCATGGCTCCACGAAAGGCGTTCAAGGCGACTGCTGAAAGTTCAGGTCAGGGCTCCAATGTTGTTTCTGATACTTCACCTTGAAGTATTAATACTGTCAAAACCTGGACATACATCTCCGACATCCTTCAGTTTGAATCAATAAATTGTTTAGATTATTCCAGTGATAATAAGAAAGATGATTTGGCCACCAGATACAAAATCGTCATGCAGGCAGAAATGCACAAAATAGAAGCAAGGCCACGGATCCTTCCCTATTATGATATGATCAGATGGGTGCTAGACCATGTGGATATCCCAACCAGGACTATTATTAGCGAACAAAAGGTGATAGTTGGGACTTTTAGACCGGAACATCTGCATGCAATGTATCAGCTGTCACCCACACCAAACTTCGTGCAAACTGCCGAATTTATAGAAGGGTTCAAGGAGAAGGAATGCAAGCAATATGAAAAAAACTTGTCCGACCTGATCAGGGATTGGGTTTCACACCCCACAAAATTCAGGGCGGATTCTAATGGAATTTATTCAGTCTCCTCCTTAGAGCCACCATTCAGGTACATAGCAATGATGGCCTATAGGTTGTATGGGAGGGAGGACACCACACACTTTTTCCTCCCATGGGTGCCTCTGATTCATACAGTTTCCGAAGGGATTTCTTTCGACTGGGCCAAACTGTTGTCGGATAGTTTAACCAGTGAAATTATCGAATATCGAGTGCAGAAGGTGAGTGGGAAAGCAACTTCATTTTTTATGTCCACCTACATCATGGACTCCATTTGTTTCATGACGCCTTTCCCTCTAATGAGTTGGAGCTAGACTCCATCTAGTACATAGCCTATCCATGTCTACCACTCAAAACTTTGGGAGGATAAGGCCAAAGAATTTATCTACGAGATCTTCAACTGGGTAATGGTGCCACTGCATGTCACCATTTTTGGCCAGCCGCCTCCCAGGATATCAGAAAGCGTCGTGACCAGCCTAAGCAGCTTGGAAGATTGGTATCTAGAGATGAAATTTTCATATATCAGGGTTTTCGGCACCTCTATCCCTCCATATGCCCTCCCTCTATTCCTACCAGATAAGCTATTGTGCTGTGAGATCGCGAGACAGTCTATTCTCGGCGGAATAAGCAAGGAGCTCAAAGGAGTATAAAAAAAGGTATGGCCGCCCTTCCCTATTCATATCGGTGCATATTCCTTGTTAGATTTTGTCCACGCCAAAGCCGAGGCTGCGGATCCGGAAGAAATGAAGCTGGTAGACATTGAGTTTAAGAAGCATGACCCTAGTAGGATTGTGAGCAATCACCTGGCAAGTTGCAACCTGAAGAGGTATGAACACGGGGATTCCCTGCATGACGAAATATTCTAGGGTGCGAGGTCCTTCGTAGAAGTCCTAAGTCGAATTCAAGCCTTGCCACCTGGAGACATGGCCAAATTTTTGAAATTTTGGGAACACCGACAGAGTTGTCTCCCCCAGATTTTACAGGATGAAGCCCCAGAGCTTCTAGTTACAAAGCAGACAGAAGCCAAAAGTGCAAAGGAATTGAGTCCTAGCGGGGAGAAGGACCAAGGTAAAACCAGGGAGGCTGGAACCTCAGAGCTAGGAGCCGAAGTCCCCCAGAAGCGGGAAGGAAACCCTAAAAAGGGTGCGCCAAACGAGCCGACTACAGAAGTCACCCCAAAACAAACATCCAAGCAAATCAACAGTCTGATTTCTATTGTCACACCCTTGCTGTTCAGAAAGGGGAATCCTGATGAGGGATGGATTTTCAATGAAGAAATGACGCCTATTTCTGTAGAGGAGCTGCCTCCCAATGAATTTTTCTTTGACAAGAAAAGAAAGGCTATGGTAAGGCAAGGATTTTATCAAAGAGAGGGTGCAATAGCTAAAAAATTTAAAATCATGACAGATGGGAAGGCCGCGAAAGAGGAAAAATTTGTAGAGGAGATAGCCGGGACGCTAGGGGCTTATGCTACAACAAATTAGTACTCAGTTGGGACTTTGACGGCCCAGTTGAAACGAAAGAACCTCCTGATCAGTAAATTGGAATCTAAGGTAGCTATTGCCAAAGCGAATGTCAGGGACGAGGTGAGCAAGAGCCTTGAGGAAGCCCAATCATCTGACCTGCGTGAAATTGAGAAGCTCAAGTCTGACCTCGAGCAGGTGCGCCAGTCGGCGCAAACTAGCCAAACACAGGTAAGCTAGCAGGGGTGACAAATTATAGAGTTGCAGTCAAAATCAGAGGTGGCCGAGAAACAGGTTGTAGACATAGAAATTTTCAGATCGTAGGCCGCTGAAATCCGACATAAGGTACTTACGACTCAACAAAACTTGCTGGTAAAGGTGAGAACCATTCAAAACAATTTTCGGACGATAGAGCAGATATTAGAGAACATTTCTTCGAGAGAAAGCGAATCCGAGGCAACACGGGTTGCTTTCCAAGATGCTATTATAGCTAGAGCGAGGATAGAGACGGTTAGCACCTCAAAATTATCCATCGCGGAACAAACCAGAGGTAATATCCCACTGAAGGTCTGGGAGCAGAACATATCAGAAAGCAGGGGGAGAGATAACGAAGTAAAGAATTTATGTGAGGAAACATTCTCTTTAGTAAGTAAAGGTTTGCTAGACCTTGATAAGGAGAGCAGTATTGGGACACTAGGTAAAATAAATATATCTAAACATCTGCTGGATATCAAAGAAAACATGGAGGAGAAGCAAGTGGAGATATCCCAGATTAGCTAGGTTGATATGACCCAAATGGACAAGTGGCTAGTATATCCAAATTTACAATTATGCTCCATCATCGCAGAGGACCGACAAGTGGGAAAGAGTTTACCACAGCTGGTGAAGAATTGTTACACTGTTGAAGCGAGCGACCAAGCAGAGCCTTCCAGGTTGATAGCACAGTTGGTGGAGAGGTGCATCACTTGCACTGAGCAGGCGAAAGGGCAGACTTCTAGTGTCAAATAATGACAAATGTCGGTCTGTTCTATTTTTAGAACCCAAGGAGTAAAGAAAGGAAGGTGCTCTGCCCACAGGAAGGAGGACAAAGACAAAGAAGTGAAACGCATAAATTTCCCATTTTGTAACTGAAAACTTCTGGAACGATTGAGATTCTAGTGTTTAGAAGTTTGTATAAATATGCATTTTGAAGTGAGAACCCTGGCTAGAATTTTCTTGGCCAATTGTAATAGAGTCTTTCTCCCTTTTGGAAATTAATACAAAGCAATCCGAAGATTCCTAATTCCGTGAAGACTGAGTTATGAGTTTTGTTTTCTCTGTTATCTTATATTAAGTTTCATTTCCCATATATATTTCTGATGAATGCTTAGCTACAATTTAGTGCAACTTTTACTATGGTGACCAATTTTTAGTCGTCTAATCGCTTGCAGTTTTTCCTCTGTATCGGCTATCAACAGGTACAAGACCTGTGAACTTTTTAGATCTCTATATTTTATGCTTCGTCAGATTACTTCTTGTCTTTTTATTCTTCTGTTTATAGGGTGAGATTCTTCTTTGATAGGAGCCTTGTATTGTCGACTGCTTAATGTTTCTCACATTTCATACGTGATTCTTTAAAAAATTTAACTAAGTTATGGGAGAAGGCCTTTGGTTTGTGTTCTATCTTTAACATCAGATTTTGAAAGTTCTCTTTTATACGGTTAAAGGAAAAATTGAAGTGGCATTTTAAACCTCAAACTTTCTTTTCATTTTCTGTTCCTCCATGTCTGTGCCCTTTCCAAGACAGCCCAGCATTGATCCTGGCCTATCGGATCAAACTAGCATCGCTTTGAACCTATTTGACACCATACTCAAAACCACCATCACCTGGGTCGAACTCGAACGTTCATTGGCCGCAATTGAACATGATATCAACATCCAGGAACGATTGGAAGCGAGACAGAGACAACTTAGAAATCAGCCTTAGCTTCCCTTTTCCCGAGGGTTGATTTTTTTCCCCTTTTTATCTTTTACTCACTTTCGGATTCCTAGACCCTGTACTTTTTAGCCTTAATTACAAACTCTGGAACACTAGACACCATGACAACGACTCTAGGAACGTCAGACAACTGACATAATATGGCGTCGGTATTCCAACATGGATGCTACATCATTGACGTTGATGCCATGACAAAAACACTAGGAACGTCAGAGACCAAAGGAAGGTAACATCAGTCTTTCGACGTGTATGCTATATATCAGTGATGTTAGGGATGTCGAAAGACCGATGACCTGTAGGTGTTTTAAATTTTTTTTTTCACAAAATTAATGAGCCTCCTTTCTGCAATACCACTACTATGACCAAGAAAATGGATATGTAAGCATTGAAAAAATTTCATATGTTGTGCTCTCCATGTATCCATGTGGCCCCTTGATTGACGATTGTCACCCATTTTGGGAAACACAAGTGTAGGAATTTTAACACTCCATTTTCCTCCAAAACGAATTCCAATGATCCACGTGGCCTTATGGCTAAATCCCCATCAATGGCGTACATGATTTTGGAGGAAAAATAATGGAATTGATTGAGTAACCCAAATAAATTCTATTTTAAATGACCTTGCTCTAAACTCCTCTTATTTTAAATATTTTATGTGTGTGTTTGCATTGGAATATTGAACGCTATGACCATCCTCTAATCAGTTCCATTTTGAATGATGAAGATAAAATGTAGTACATGAATCCATTGTCTGAATAACTATGGAAATCAATAAAAAAATTGGCATATGTCAGATGAAGTTGGTACATAAAGGTTATCAAAGGCCCAATACCGAAGGTGAACATTTGGAGTTACAACATATAGCTCCTACTTAGGGATGATGCTTTTCTGAAAAGCATCAAGAACCACCGACCAATGACTTTTCTTCTCAAGAATGGAGTCATTTTAATCTTGAAACCAACCTCTCCCATTTCATTGCTTCAAAAACAATAAAAAAATGTTGTAAACACTAAAGTGCTCGAGATTGAGATTATTATGTACAATCTTTAGCCGTCCTACCTCTAGTCATTAAAACAAAATAGACTAAAGAAGTCATAAATCCAATGAAGACAAGAAAATATCTAATAGAGCCCATGAGATTACCCCAGTTCTTCATTCTTTACCATAATAAATAAATGTTGAACAACTACCAATGAGAAGCTAGTATGCCATTCATTACACTTATGAGAGATGGGCATATATCCTTCTGGTGGCACAATGATGCATTTCTGATAACTTGGTCCATCCAAATCTCAATATAATAACATCTCTATGTGCTTTACCTATGTTGATGAACAGACTCAGACCATGATATTATATTGAACCCTATTATATTTATTTGATCCATTTCAATAATATTAGTCAAGGGATGGTATTGAAAGACGTTTTTTTGCTCCTTCTCATCACTCTTTTTCCAGCAACACATTATGCTTTAATGTACAAATCATTATATCTAGAGTTTTCTTCCTTACTAAAAATTGAAAATTTGTCCATGATGAATGCAAGCCCGTGAGGAGAATGGATTACTTCATCCATTTTGTTAGTAGTCACAACTTTTCTCCTTTCTTGTTTTTATATTTCAATGTCACTATAGATGATAGGGAAACAAGAACTATGAGGGTTTGAGTCAATTTCAACAACATTTTCTTATTTTTCTTTATTGCTAGAAAATGATTATATTTCCATCTCCCCTTGTGAAATTTCAACCAATGTTTCTTCTTCAATGTGTTATTGGTATCCAATGCTCATTATTATATTTTTACCAAAACAAAAATCTACTCACAATCAATATGCTTATTATCAGTGGTAGGGTATAAATAATTTTCTAACTGTAATCTTGAATCACGAGCATCTACAAAGGACTTCCCATTATTTGTTCTGGGCTAAGCCTCAAAACTTTGTTGGTTTTGAAGATGAACTTGAACCAATCTCTCAATACAATCATCAGTTTCCAAACACTTATAGGCATAATCTTCTTCATGTTCTTCATCTAATTCATCTTCAGATTTGTAATCATGAGGGAAAGACAAGGATACATCATCACATATAAGATCTCTTGTATCCTTAGTTGTAACATCAGAAGGTATTTATATCTCTTGACATTCCTCTTGGAAATTTTTAGGTACATCCTCAAAAATGTTACTCAAAGATATTTTCTTAACACTCGATAGGAAAGTCCTGCCAGTGTTTAAAACTAGGGCATAATCTTCTTAACGCTTGATAGGATGTGAGATACAATTTCTTTCCATAACCACACTGATTGGAATGTATGTCATCATTGAGCTAGAGGACATGTAGGTGAAACATTCATAAACAGGTTGATCCATAATTATCTCTCAATCAGGGATATATTAATCACATGGACTAATGCATAACGATGCAATTTCTCTCTCATTGATGTTCAAAATTTCCTATTCTCATAATCCTTTAACAATGACAAGGAGTTGCCTTGCTTCATAACACAAAAAGGTTCACTAATGAAGCATTAATTAAATGTTTTTATCTCCAAGCTACTTACTACTCAATTTGTTGCTATAAGAATGTACCCTTGGACTGTGACTGTCGATGTTAAGGCTAGAATGAGTTCGACACAACCCTTATTACCCTCAGCATTTAGATCAAGTAAAAATCTCATTCCAAGACACAAAGGCTTTCATAATCAGAGCCAGGTTCTTCATTACACTTTTTAGGGGAAGTACTGCGTCCTTCTACTGCTAGGCCTTGCTCATTTTTATAGGTTATCAAGAGTGTTTCCTACTTCATTTATTTTTGGATTGATTGTTGTATCATATTTTCACCTTTTCTCATGTGCAAACACCTCAAAAGAATCAATATCATCATTTTGTATATTTTGGGCTCATACATTAGGTATATTTTCTGTTGTAAGTACATAAAGGCCCTTGAAATGAGGTCTAAGCACAAAGTTAGCTCCAATTAGACATAGAAGTCAAACATGTGAATAATAACTCCATGTGCCAAAAGTGGCCATGTAAGTGAGGGAACCCATACACCAAGCTCCAAACATGATGCTTTATCATAATTGTTGAAATGGATAGATCTATATAAAGCATGTGTACATGGGGGGAGGGCGCTCAACAAAAGTGAAGGATCAACAATGTAAAGGTTCTATACCAGTGCTAAATGAACCCACAAGTGTTAGGGCGTTCCTTCTTTGCAGCCACCCAAGTCTCATAGGAAATATCATATTTCAACATGTTGTAAGCTGGGTGATCAGATATGCTGTCCATATTGCTTTTACTAAGTCTGCAAAAAGGCTACCGATGCTAATGGTGCACTACTAAAGGATTCAAAAATATTCTTACAGGACTGCTGGAAGTGAAAGGACATGATTTTGACATGACAAGAGAGTGAACAATTTAAATAACCATATTGTTTCTTGCTGATCTATTAACCAAAATGCACATATAGGTTTGAAATGAAAAAAATGGCAAGTTTCTTAACATGCATTTCTAGAAAATGTTCCTGCATAATGAAGGTGAAGAAACATAATTTATTTTGAAAGTTAGAATACATCAAAATGTGAGGGATTTAAGAAGTGCGAGTGGGTGAGAACCAATGACAATGAGCTTGTGAATCCAATTTTTTTAAACTTAAAGTAAACCAAAAAAAATTAAACTATTGTGATGACTCTCACATAAAAAGTTGTCTTTCTTTCTCTTGCTCAAAGAGTCCTTCAAAATATACACACTAAAGCAAATCATACTTATACCATTAATCCTATCAACCTTCAACGTTTGTTCATAAAAATCTTTACATGATATGAAGTATTATTCAAGGCAATATGTTCAATATTGAATGTCGATTCTTCAACATCTTGCTGCAAAGTACATTTTTTTTATCACAATGTCTTTACAATATTCATGAAGCCTTTGCATTCTCTTGAGATTAGTGGTGAGAGTAATATCCATTCCAATGTATGCCCTAGCAGTAGATGCATGAACTAACGCTTCATCAATCCCTACAGGAAGCGAAGGTTTCTTTCACTCAATATAAATGGACTCATATCTACCATTACTGAATGCAAGGCGAGAACATAACAAATACTAAACAAATGATATATCTCAATAAATTATCACATAGAAAACCCTGCATTAATAAATAATCACATAACAATTCATAAACATTAAACATAACCAAAATTGATGGCTATATAAACTATGCTGAAAGGAGCAATCACACCTGATCTAATGAACTGGTCGACATAGTTGGAATGGTTTCCCCTGCGTGTTTCTCTTCAGCTGTATGACCCTCTGTTTGTCTTGAGCTTCCCTCACTCAATGAAGAAAGATCTTAAAGTACGTGCCAAAATCATTCAACCTCAATAAATATCTACAAAATCAATACAAGTCATATTTGTAGCGCATTATTTACTCTAAGATGCAATTTTATGAGAGTGTTAGAACATATCTGAATGAGATCCTCTTGGTTTCGAGAATAATTTATTGGATCCGCGCATCTAATATTTGATCAAACTACCTTCCTTGATTTGAAGTAGCAACAACGAAGTCAATATTGACTTTGTTGTTTCTCCGTTGGATCGAGGGATGTTTGCTCCAAGATTAAAAGACTCCAATAGATTATTCTCTACTGAACAAAGCCAACCACATGAAGGTGGAAGCTCTTATGCCCCCCCGCTCACATCACTCTCAATTCCCGAATAGCCAACATATAAATCTATTGAAATATTTACAGAAAAAACAAACATATATACATACCAATATTCACAACTGTTTACAATGAAATAAAATGTTTCCTTGATCCATTTGGAGTGAGCTCTGCTATCCCCGTTTTCTAGGGATAACTAGGAGATCATGTCTCGAGGCCCACAGGTCCTAGACATGGAGTACCGAGAGCAGGATTGACCTGAGTATGGCACTGAAAGGCCCATGCTTCTTCTTCTTCATCAGATTTGTCCTGTCAGCAGTAACAACATCCATCACCATCGGCTTGAACTTGCATCAGAGAAGACTCTTGCTCCATGAGGTAATTGGTCCAAGTATCATGGTATGTGTCATGTTTGATCATTATAAATTTCAGATATATGCATAGGTTCCTTACATTTCTAACAACTGCTTGGATCTTACACTAACCCACTTGAA
>SNQJ01S0052084.1:15442-34248 GCA_010110895.2 Picea sitchensis | reverse complement strand
CATAGGGTCGGGGGATTCATACAAATCCATTTTTCCGAGAGAATCATCATCAACATCGTGGCCCACCAACTATATATTCAACAAAATAAATTATAATTCAATTATTTAAACAAATAAAATAATTGATCGCCATAGAAATAAAATGCACATTAAATGCAATTCAAAAATTGTTGTTCATTTACCTGTTCTGAGGCCGCTTTTGATTTACAATGATCATCCCGCCACATTACAATAAAATTATAACTGTGATCATTATTATGAGAAATAAATTCAAATGTATGAGAAATCCTCCCTCTTTATTGACATCCAAGGAGAAATGTTATTGTTGATAACAAAAATAGGCCACATTGAGTAAACATACCGAAGCTCTTCAAATGGGTTAACACCATAAATAACATAATGAAAATCATAAAATATAAGATTCATTTCTTACAAGTTGGGTAAATTAGTATACATACCACCCCCATAATAGCAACGTCTGTATCTATTCAATTCAAATTGTAATTAATCAATAACTCTTCCCATGCAACTATTGATTTTATTGCACATATGAATACACAGTTTCCTTCACACCCCTCAAACACGCAATTGGGTCGCTTATTTGTGGTTGCAGGTCATGTACTATTTATAAACCTTGCAATATTCCCTGCTGCTTTTGGCCTTCCATCAATATAGATAGTTGCTCCTTTATTTTGATCATTGTCTTTTAGCTGTATATAATTTGCAGCCAAGCCATATATTCACATACTTTTTGTATATTGGACTATTTGTATCCAATATTTGTATATATAACAGGGTCCAACGTACTCCATCAATTCAGTTAATTCATCATAACAGATCCTTATTCCATCCATGTAAAATAGCCCCAAACCATGTAATGACGATGGAGCAATCCGGTCTATCCTTTCGTTTACACAAAAATCAATGTTTATTTCAGGAAGATCCTTGGGTATCCATCGTTTCACTATACATTTGTACCTCAAGGGCACCTCAATGTTTTCTATGCTCTCATGATCATAAGAACATGCGTTTATGGAATTTTCTTATGATCTTCTCACTTCTAGTTGATCTCCACCTGTTAGACCTACTAGATGTCTCACTTTCCTCTATTCTACCTAAACTTACCTCACCCAATGAAGATAGATATGAAAAATACCTGTTTTCTTGTACACCCTATAACACCATCAATGATAGAAATTGACTTTCAGATCTAGTTTATGCATGATAATATTTCCCTAGAATGTTGAAACTTGATATCTTTTCTCTTGAATTGCCTAGTGGATTAGGGTTGTTAAGAAGTGAAATATCATCTATTGTTGCTATTATTTAATTATATTTCATATCATCCCTAAGGATGTAAATTCTTAGGGACTGTATCTGGGAAACTCTAGGAAAGAGGTAAAATTTCTGAAGTTCAAGACACTAAGTTTCTAGTTTAGAATTTCAACAGAATTTTTAGTTGAACTTTTTACACAAAAAATTGTTTTCTAGAGTCAATTAAACAAACAAAAAAAATCTACTAGAACCCAACAAGATAATGGTGGTGTTGGATTGATGCCAATGTGGCATCATCATGTATAGTGTTGGGTGGTATAGAAATGTGTCTATACAACTAAGTTTTGGAGGTGAATTTTGATTTCTTGGGATTAGTTAAATTATTCCATTGGTGCTTGGCATTTATTTGTTGAGAAAAACTAATGCATTTCTTGTATATATTGTTGAACCCTAGTAAGAAGTCCAATGGTCACTATTTCAATGTCTAGAAACAACGTATGATTACCAGATTCCAATGCAATGGATTGTTCGGATTGGTCACAGGAAAGGGTAGGAGAAACTTTGATGATGAGAATGGGAAAGAAGTATTTCACTCGAAGAATATATAGGTTATGATGTTAATAAAGTTTTCCATAACAAATGATAAGTTGCTAAAATTCCAAGATTTGGTAGTGATTATCTTGAAGAGTTTATATCCTTTTGAAACTTTTGTTGAAACTTTAAATGTCACCAAGGAGATTACTAACATTACATTTAAGTTGTGTATACAATTATTAAAAAATGACATATTCAATAAATAGTTTATAAGCAATAGAAAAGCATCCAAAAGTGCCTTTACAATTGTTACAAGGAAAATATCTCTATGGCTAGGGGTAAACCAAAACATACAGAAATTACTGCAAAAATCAACTCTAATCTCAGGTATGCTATATAAACAAATATGCTAGCAAGACAAGATAAAAGGCCTACCTCGTCCAGACGTTCGATGAAGTCCACCGTTGAGCACTTGACTCAAAGCAATACACCTGCAACTTGTCCTTTACAACCAAGAAACACAAGCATATGGTGATAATATATAATGTTATCACATTCAATAGCATAATCCATCAACATTCATAATAAATACGCCCACGGAATAAAAATTCATATATTTGCAAGATATTTATTGGACAAGAAAATAGTATTTCTCTTAAATGTAATCAACAAAAGTGAATGAATTACAAACTTCCATGTCGGCATGGTTCAAAACCGAGAAACTAATTTCCTTCCAGCTAGGCCTCCACCACTTCAATCTTCCACCAAAGGAAAGCTCATATAAGGGAGACAATGATATTCTCAATCAAGTAGGGAAGAGCTTGAGGGTTGGACAATGTGTTCAGACTTAAAAGGATAAAGGGATGCATACTCAATATGAAGTGAATAATTTCTCCAGAGTAACTTTTCTCTCAAAGTTGAATTCTTCTCCTCTTTTCCATAGCTTGGATTTGGCCCATTTGTAGCCTTCAAGTGGAACTGAAGGGTGTTAGCCCCAATTTTGTACCATAAAAATCATATTTTTTGAAATATATATAAAAACATGGTTCTTCGGCTTTTCTTATGTTACAATGTGTACATTGATGATAATGTTTTATTTTCTTTAGTTATGTGGCAAATTCCAATCTAAAACAAAATTAGCATATGCATTGGATACATAATTAGAAATCCTAGGTATGTGATGATAAGTAATAAAATCAAACTGTCGTTCCAAAATTCATACCCGTAGGAATCGTCGGAGTAAAGTAGGGTCATGCACACGGTAACTGTCGTTCAACTGACATACTACTAACTGGGAGTCTAGGTGAACCTCCAAAGAACGAATACCATGCGAAATGGAATCACACAAAATTTCTATAACGACACTATATTCGACCAAATTATTCATGGATGGACTTAGGCATATGCCACCTGAAGACACTAGTAGACCCTCTGGTGAGTAAACAACCCAAGTGGCGGAAACCAAGTTCTGTGTATGACGATTGGCCCCATCTGCGAATCCTAAGTAGACTGAAGACTCTGTTGACATTTTCCAACCAAGGGAAAACTCAATAAGCAAGCTGGAGATAAAAATAAAGGGAATATATATATACACTAAATTACATTAGTATACAAAGAGTTGCCTAAGCTTGGGGCTCAAGCGTAATATATTTTCAAATAGATTCCATTCATGGGCTTAGCCAAAATATTCCCTTCATAATATTCTGATTCATAGGCTCCTTTTTCTAAGACACGTCGCACGATATAGGGACCATGCCACATTGGATTGAACTTGCCTACCCCCAGTGGTTCTTTGGATTGATCATAAGAAGGACCAAGTCACCCTCAACGTACAACCGAGGACATACATACTTATCTTGTTGGACCTTGACACATCTTTTATTCACTTCGATAGTTGTAGAGGCGTCTCGATGCTTCTCATCTAGAATCTCTAGGTGTACGAGCCGTTGTTTGAGATCAGAAGTGTCAGGTAGGAGTACAATTGCCAATCTAAGAGAAGGGATTTCACATTCAGTAGGTAAGATCGACTCCACACCATGTACTAACTGGAAAAGAGATAAACCGGTGGAAGTCTTGACCGAGGTTCGATATGCCCAAAGTACGAGATATAGCATGATATTCCAGTTATATTTACTCTGGCTGACAGTTTTATGCAAAATTGTATTGAGAGACTTGTTCACGGCCTCTACTTGTCCATTTTCCTGGGGGTAGTAAGAGGAATAATGACCATGCTTAAACCCCACTTTAGATGTTATTTATTCCATCATTTCATTCTGGAAGTGACTGCCATGATCAATGACAATCTCACTCGGGATTCTGAACCTGGCTATATTTTGGTTGAATACGAAGAAGGAAAAAATCTTCCCATCGGATTTAACTGTAGGCATGGCCTCAAACCACTTAGTAAAGTAGTCTACAACCATGATAATGTGTTGATTCCCTCCAACCGAAGTTGGGTTGCAATCCACAAAGTCCACCCCCCACTTGGTGAAGGGACCGATGGTAATGACTGGATGGAGAGGGGCTAGATGTGAGCACAATTTTTGAGTGAACACCTAGAAGGGGTGACACTTCTTAACTTCTTCAACGCAATATTTAAAGATAGATGTCCAAAAATAACCTCCTCGCAAGATTTTTTGGGTCGTCGCAAGCCCGGATAGATGACCACCATAAGCCCCACTGTGTTAGTCGTTTAGAACAGACTCAACTTCTTCATGAGTTAAACAATGACGCAAGATATTTTCTACTCCTTGATGAGATAGAGTGTCACCGATGATAAGGTAGTTCTTAGCTTGGTATCATAAATGTCGTCGATCATCTCGCGAGAGATGTTGAGGAAACTCCAAAGTTTGAAGATAGAGAACAATGTCTCCATATTAGGGATATGACGATGAGACAAGGAAAATGTGTTCATCTACAAATGAATCAACATGAATACCATCCTCGTCTAATCAAGGGAAGTCAAATATTAACTCTAAAAAAACTAGTGATTTTTTGGATTTCACGAAAGTGAAATCGAGATTGAACTCTTGTAGAATGACAATCCATTTATTGTAATTTCCCCCCATGACACACCTAGTAAGGACGTATTGAAATGGATTGACATCGACAACCACAATATTTTTTCAAAGAAATATATAATGTCGTAATCGTTGGACTGCATGAAGGACATCCAAATATATCTTTTCAACATGAGAATATTTGAGTTTAGGGCTGACTAAGTTTCAACTAAGATAGTAAATGACGTGCTCACAGAGCTCATCATCCTCCTGAACCAACACCATACCAAATGTCTCTTCAGATGTGGTGACATAAAGCAAGTAATCTCTATTGTAGTCTGGAGACTTCAGTAGAGGCGTCGATACCAAGGCTTTCTTCAAAGCATCAAAGGATTCTTGGGCTCGCTCATCCCAGTTAAAAGGAGTGTCCTTCTTCAAGAGATGCATGAAACCCTTAGTAATACTGGCATAGTTCACTATAAACCGTCGTAAAAAGTTAGCTTTCCCCTGTAAACCTTGAAGTTGGCGAATAGTGCGTGGGGGAGGCAATCAAAGTATTTCCTCAAACTTTAACAAATCTACCATGATCCCAGTCTCAGAGACTAAAAATCTTAGAATACTACTTGACCTAATGAAAAATATGCATTTATGAGGGTTCAACCAGATGCAATAATGGCGACATCTTTCAAAGACTAGCCAAAGGTGCTTAGGGTGATCCACTCTCTTATGGGAGTGAGCAGTAAGATTGTCAAGATAGGCTTCGACTATATGCTTGAGATCATGAAATGTGAAGTTAATAGCTCATTGGAAGGTTGCTATGGTTTTTTTAAGACCAAAAGGCATCTTCCGGTATGCGAAAGTACCCCAAGGGAAAATAAATGTCATCTTATGTTGGTCCTCAGGTTTAATCTGAATTTGGTTATACCTTGAAAATCCCTCCATGAAAGAAAAAACTTTGCTTCCTGTACACTTGTCCAGAATCTGATCGATGAAGGGTGTCAAGAAGTTGTCTTTAGGACAGGCTTTGTTCAAGTCATGAAAATCCATGCATATGTGGATGGTTCCTTGATTTTTATTCATAGTAACGAGATTGGATACCCATTCAGTTAAGGGAACCAGGTAAATAAATCCAACATTAAACATTTTTTCTATCCCTGCCTTAATAGCAGGGGCCTTTCGGGGGTTGACAACATTAAGACGTTGTCGAACATGTTTAGCATTCGGGTAAGTTTTAATCTCATGTTTGAAAATTTGAGGGTTGATTCCTGGCATCTCTTCATATGACCAAGCAAATACATCTCATAATTCCTTGAAGAGTTCGGAGTAGATTAAGATTTCTTCTGACGAACAATCCACACCGATGTATACATTTTCCATCTTACCAAGGGTACGAGAGACATCGATCGTGATGGTATGGGAGATACTCGTCATTTTTCCTTCACCATAAATTCCATATGTATCAAGTGGAACTATGGTGTGACCAACTATCTCACTCAAAGTAGATCTAAAGTCCTGTTGCTCGATTCTAGCAAGCTCTGGGAAAAAATAAGAGTGATGATGGATATCATCCTAGGGCCTGTCAGAACCATTCTTGGCCTCGATGATAGCTTCATTCGAAGGGAAATTATTATCAAGGCAGTCACGTGAACAAGACGATGAAGCGACCCACACAGGCTCTAGGACAGGATCCTCCTCATCCGTTTGCAAGGTAACAGGATCTGGATCGACGGAAGAGTCAAGAACATCTTGATACACAATATCTGCTGTCGATAGTGGCATGGCCATTCCAGAATGTGATCGACCTTCATAATATTTATTCGAGGATGGTAGGGTCCAAGTATTATTAAAATAAGAAGTGCGGAAAGGAACAAACCTATCTGACAAAACATGCCTACTGGACATGGCGTAAATATGGTGAACCGATACCACAAATTCGAAGGTACCCATAAGCGATGAATACATTTTGACACCAATATTCATAGTTTACGATGGAGAATTTTCGATCACAAGGATCGATGGCCCAACAAATGCATTGGGGCTAGCATACACAAAGGACAACTGGTCGATCATCACAATCTCCCTATCGTGCGGAAAACAAAGAGTACAAAAGACAGATGATACGATTGCAGTCATAGTGTAAGTCCAATTGTGTCCTAGTAACAAGTTATAATCGAGGGGTGCATCAACCACCTCGACATCCACCTCTACTATCCTCCCACCTAACTGGATTGGAAAGGCAATAAGAATACCTTGAGGGTGGAAGGAGCGACCATCAAATGCAGTCAACATGGTTTGAGATTGAGAAAGGGTTGGAGAGCCAAGGGATTTCCAACATACTAGGGACATCAGACATGCTGCAATGCCTTCATAAAAATAATAAGCTCGATGGTATACTTTGAGTAACCCATAGGGATTTGGAATTCCACATGGTAAGGCAAGCGAGGCTTCACATTTTTGATGTCAAACTTGATATCTTTCGAGACACAAGGATCTATAGCTCCTAACATAGATAGCAAGGAATTCCTCCATGAAGGACTCATTTGGAGTACCTCCAGAGCTGAAATCGCATGAGGGGTTTGACCCAGGTCCTCAACAGTAGAGTAATTCTGGGTGGCTTTGGGTAGAAAGCTTGATTTCTCCTTTCGTAATACGAGGTGGGGCCTCTGGTTTTTTGATATGCAAGGGCTTCTACGGAGGAGGGGGAGACTCTAGACCAGGTACATTCTATGGATAACTATAATCGCGAGATCGAGTGGCTACATTAACCTCAGATTTAACCATATTGATGCATAAATGGTCACTGTCTTGCATCGATGGGTTTTGACTCCTACTCGCCACATTTATAGAATTTGAGGAGCTTGAGGCCATGTGCTGGTTATGTGGAAAAGTATTAGTCAGCACGGTGGACGGTAGAGATAAAAGCCTCGCAGCTTCTGCAAGATTGGGGCATAAATGGGTAAGGTGATTGTCTGTACAAGTCTCACAAAGAAATTTAACCTTCCACCTTTCTTTCTTTTCATCACCAACATTATTACTCGTCTTCTCATTATTACCATTGTCCTCTCGTTTCTTTTTCCCACCCTTACGATTATTATTACATCCTTTCTTTTTATTCCTGCCTAGTTTCTGGTTACCATTAAGGGTGGTTGACGATTGAACATAATGTACATCTGTCGATTGAGTGGGATTGGAGGACACTGATGAAGCTGGCTCTCCTATAGGCCAGTTTAGGGCAACTATTTCAAATGGCTTGTCACCGAGTCTGCAGATTTCACATTGGCAGAGCCTAAAATGCCATCAATGTGAGGCACGAGATTTTGTCTAGGGTCATATTTTGACCTCGGTATGTCTGGAAGAATCTTGTATAACATCCCAGATTGATCATATATAATATCTAACTGTTGGGCTTTGAAAATCGCTTCTTCCTCAGATGTAACCCCATATGTAGAAACATCCTTCGAAATATAAGGCTGTAGAGACTTAAGGAACCACTCTAACAAGAATTCCGGGGGTATGTAGGTATTGATCAACTTCTTTTGTCTACACCAGTCCTGGATGTGATCCGAGATATGAGTGGCTTTGTCCTGGCGCAAGGTCGAAAAAATTTCTAAGCAAGCATCGTAATGAATTGGAAATTGGAAGTGGATGAGTAAGACTAAGACCATCTGACTAAAGGTTCTGTATGCACCCCTAGGTAGCTTGATATACCATTTTGCAACAACCCCAAGGGTACGTTGAAATAATCTTAACCAAATAGAATCATCGTTAAGGGAATTCAAAGAGAACCACACGTGAAAAGTAGTATTGCGATCACCAGGATCTTCACCATTATTTCCTTATAATTTTGGAATATCCAAAGGAAGATTGGTGGCAATGGGGGCCCATGTCAGATCATGACACACATGATCATTAATTAAATTATACAAGTATGGCAGATTGAGCGTTTCCAGAAAAGGGAGACGAGGTTGCGACATCTGGCCCCAAGCTCCTTGGAAATATTGTGGTTGGGGAATCACATCCCATCCAGGGTTCTGGTAAGAACCATGTCCCTGTCCAGTATTGCAAGACCATCCTCTGGATTGATTCATAAGGGGTTGGTTGGGCACCATTCTAGTAGGAATTTTATGATGAGGTTTATAAAAACTACCCCCAACCGGAGTGGCTCTAGGTTGGGGGTTTCCCAAGGAATGAAACTGACCTCCTCCAAGTGTGAATTGAGAGGATAAAGGTGGATTCANCCTTGGGAAACCCCCAACCTAGAGCCACTCCGGTTGGGGGTATCCCAAGGAATGAAACTGACCTCCTCCAAGTGTGAATTGAGAGGATAAAGGTGGATTCACCATGCCAAATGTGTTGGTCATAATCAACACAAAGGAGGTGGATGTAAATGATGTACCCTAAGCAATAGCTTGTCCACCAGGTTGGTTACTCCATCCAGAAGTAACATGATTAGACCTAGGGTTAAAAGGAGGAATGCCTCCAATGGTAGTATTCATTTGAGGAACATGAGTACCACCAAATGAGAATGGAGCATGTGGAGGAGCTGTGCCCCCAAGTCTAATGCTAGCATATGTTCCAGCCACTCGGATGGAGTTTGAAAATTGCGATGTAAAATTCATCATACCATAGGAAAAAGGACTAGAGGCCATAAGGATGGACTGAACATTATATCCCATGAGTGACCAAGAGACCCAAAAGGGTTTGTGGCTATAGGTTGAGTATTCACTATAGGACGAGAAGAGGTGATGATAGGCACCTTCAACACTACAACCATTGTGGTTGAAGGTGTCGAAGGGGTATTGTTAACTATTGTAGGTATGGGAGTTGAAGGATTCTGAGTATCTTGATGACTCTATTCAGTACTCATCCTTGTATGATCACAAGTCTGATAAGTGGAGGTGTGTGTACCATGTTTGATAACTTTACGCCTTTTAGATGGAAAAGACTCAAAATGCGGTGGTATTTGTAACAAGCGGTGAGACCCGCGGGGAAGCTGGTTTGGCTCCACGATGACTCAAGACTCGAGATATAAAAAAAAATTCCTAAGGCCAACTAATAATCAAAGAGAACACCAAAAACAATCAAATGATTAATATACACAAAAATAGGATAAAGTGGCTGAAAGGGGCCTCACTCTCTAAAGTAGGTATGCCTCACCCAAGAGGGGCCTGAGACTCCTTTGCTAAATATCATAGGTATCAAAATCAGTTATAAGGGCCCTCATGGGCTTAACAACTAGTCAGTCAGATTCCCCAGAGAGGTAATCCTCCATAAATGTTGTGTGTTTTCCGATCCTTATTTGACCAAGGATACCTGCAGAATAACCCCTGCAAGTAACCTATGTGGTACCTAAGTCAAGCAACTAAGAAACCATGATATAACGATGCACATGCAAACAATCGTAAATCATATCCACCGTATGGGTAGGGTAACAAAGCCCAAAACCTTGAAACCACCGCCTCTCACAAATGTAATGGTACTAGCAAGATCCCCATAAATATATTTGATGCTAAGAAGGTATCGATGGGATATCCCTTCAACCTACCTCACTTGACCTCGTGCTTAACTCTGGTGGAAGTAGAGCCTCCTGATAATACCGATTATACAATGGATTTCTCCACTCCCTTAGTCAGACACATATGTTGATTTAATAGCCTTGGAGAAGTTTACTCACAAAATCCTATGCCAAGGCTCTAAAAACTAAGCGAGTTTGTGCACCCTAGAAAAATAAAATCGTTACTAATCAATTTTAAATTATAGCGTTTCTTTTAGTGGACATGCTTACTAAAAAAGGTGCGCTCATGAAACTAGTGATGTTATGACTCAGCAAGTAAAATAAATGAACATGAATACAATGCAAAGTCCTAACTTCAATTTCCAATAAATGATATGATTTTCAAAATGCAATTCTCAATTCAGTCCTGCAATTCTAAAATAAAATGCAATCTTTCTTTACATGTACTAAGATCAATGATAAGGAATCTAAAGATCAAAATGCCAACAATGTAAAATTCCTAAGGTTTTTGTATTTTCAATATAAGAGAATGAAAATGCAAGGACTGAATGGTAGCTTGATATGTAAACTCTACTGTATGTAAACAGATACAAAACAAGTAGGATATCAAGAAGCAAAACACCCAGCCCAAGATGCAAGGACAATCAAATGAAAAGGATGATGAGAAAGGCACTGCCCAAAAATTCAACTAAAGAAAGGTTTCTTGTCATTCCATAGACACTTAACAGTCATAACAGAGACCCAAGAAGACTCAATAATCATCAAAACCTCCCCAACAACAAAAAAATAAAGGGTGATGTACGCGACTGTTCAAGGGAAAAGCACGTATATACGCTTCTTGCAGAAGGACAACACGCGTATGTACGTGATTGTTAGACAAAAATCCATGTATATATGTTAAAACATAGCTAGGATAAGGAGACGGATAAGAAAATTAGACTCATAGTGAACCAAGGCTGTCAAGCAATCATTGGACAAGAAACTTAATAAAAACGAGATCAATCTAAGGAGAAAATCACTCCAAATTCTGAAAAAGAAGATTCTATCCCCAATATGGTCTCCAATTCTGTTACGAGGAAAATATCTCTATGGCTAGGGGTAAACCAAAATAGACATAAATGACTGAAAAAATCAACTCTAATCTCATGTATGATATATAAATAAATATGCTAGCAAGACAAGATAAAAGGCCTAGCGCATCCAGACGTTCGATGAAGTCCACTGTTGAGCACTTGACTCAAAGAAATACACCTGCAACTTGTCCTCAACAACCAAGAAAATAAAACATATGGTGATAATATATAATGTTAGCACATTCAATAGCATAATCCATCAACATTCATAAAAAATACGCCCATGGAATAACAATTCATATATTTGCAAGATATTAATTGGACGAGAAAATAATATTTCTATTAAAATGTAATCAACATAAGTGAATGAATTACAAACTTCCGTGTCGGTACAGTTCGGAACCAAGAAACTAAGTTCCTTCCAGCTGGGCCTCCACCACTTCAATCCTCCGCCAAAGGCAAGCTCATATAAGAGAGACAATGAGATTCTCAATCAAGTAGGGAAGATATTGGGGGATGGACAATGTGTTCAGACTTAAAAAGACAAAGGGATGCAAACTCAATATGAAGTGATTAATTTCTCCAAAGTAACTTTGCTCTCGAATTTGAATTCTTATCCTCTTTTCCATAGCTCAGATTTGGCCCATTTGTAGCCTTCAAGTGGAACTGAAGGGTCGAGTCAGAACGTTTCCAGTATATGGAAGGCCAAGGATCATAGATCTCGTGACGTGACATGGAAACTTGACACTATTTTTTAATTTTGGGAATAAATCTCGATGTACACTGGCTATAGTGGTGCAACCTACGTATACACATGTTGTACTATAGGTAGGGCTCATATATGTGGAAACATAATGTTTTTAGCTCTGGGATTTGCAAAAAGGGACTTCAAGTCTACATAGGGAAATGGAACAAGGCCTTCTGTGAAATTTTTCATAGGGTGAGGCAAATATTGCTATAACAACAATAAAGAGTAAGGACAAAGGAAATCATAAACTAAAGGGAAACAAAATGATCGATGGAAAACCTAAGAGTTCAAGGAAATCTACTAAGAATTTGAAGTGTTTTTACAAAGGGATAAAATCATATACTGCACACCACTGACTTGGTACCACACCAATCACTCCCTTCTTAGGGCCTTTGATCTCAAAGCTAGATATTGGCCACTTCCCGATGAAATGTTGGGACCTATGGATGCCATTATCACCATATTGATCTTTGTGGTTTCTTTCTAGTGTAGCTAGATAGCGACACCGTGTACTTGGTACTCAAACTAAGAAACAAAATTTTAAAATGCACCTATAAATCCTAAAATATGGATGAAGACATATCCATGTAATTGGTACTCAAATTCTGAAGTTCAAGACACTAAGTTTCTAATTTAGAATTTCAGTAGAATTTTTAATTGAACTTTTTACAAAAAAAATTGTTTTCTAGAGTCAATTAAACAAACACAAATTTATACTAGAACCCAACAAGATAATGGTGGTGTTGTATTGATGCCAATGTGGCATCATCAGGTATAGTGTCGGGTGGTATAGAAATGTATCTACACAACTAGGTTTTGGAGGTGAATTTTGATTTCTTGGGGTTAGTTAAATTATTCCATTGGTGCTTGGAATTTATTTGTTGAGAATAACTAGTGCATTTCTTGTATATATTGTTGAACCCTAGTAAGAAGTCCAATGGTCATAATTTCAATGTCTAGAAGCAATGTATGATTACCAGGTTCCAATTCAATGGATTGATAGGATTGGTCACAAGAAAGGGTAGGAGAAACTCTAATGATGAGAATGGGAAAGAAGTCTTTCACTTGAAGAATATAAAGGTTATCATGTTAATAATTTTTTCCATAACAAATGATAATTTGGTACAAGTCCAAGATTTGGCAGCGATTACCTTGAAGAGTTTATCTCCTTTTGAAAATTTTGTTGAAACTTTAAATGTCACCAAGGAGATTACTAACATTACATTTAAGTTGTGTAGACAATTATTAAAAAAGGATAGATTCAATAAATAGTTTATAAGCAATAGCAAAGCATCCAAAAGTGTCTTTACAGTAAAGAATAAGGACAAAGGAAAGCAAAAACTAAAGGGAAACAAAATTATCAATGGAAAACCTAAGGGTTCAAGGAAATATAATAAGAACTTGAAGTGTTTTTACAATGGGATAAAATCATATACTGCACACCACTGACTTGGTACCATTCCAATCACTCCCTTATTAAGGCCTTTGATCTTAAAGCTAGATATAATTGGTTACTTCCCGATGAAATGTTGGGACCTATGGATGCCATTATCACCATATTTATATTTGTGGTTTCTTTCTAGTGTAGCTAGATAGTGACACATTGTACTTGGTACTCAAATTAAGAAACCAAATTCGGCAATGCACCTATAAATCATAAAATACGGATGAAGACATCTCCATGTACTTGGTACTCAAATTCTAAAGTTTAAGACACTAAGTTTCTAATTTAGAATTTTAGCAGAATTTTTAATTGAACTTTTTACACAAAAAAATGTTATCTAGAGTCAATTAAACAAACAAAAAATTTCTACTAGAACCAAACAAGATAATGGTGGTGTTGTATTGATGCCAATGTGGCATCATCATGTATAGTTTCGGGTGGTATAACAATGTGTCTACACAACAAAGGTTTGGAGGTGAATTTTGATTTCTTGGGATTAGTTAAATTATTCCATTGGTGCTTGGCATTTTTTTGTTGAGAAAAACTAGTGCATTTCTTGTATATATTGTTGAACCCTAGTAAGAAGTCCAATGGTCACAATTTCAATGTCTAGAAGCAACATATGATTACCAGATTCCAATGCAATGGATTTTTAGGATTGGTCACAGGAAAGGGTAGGAGAAACTCTAATGATGAGAATGGGAAATAATTCTTTCACTTGAAGAATAGAGAGGTTATGATGTTAATAAATTTGTCCATAAAAAATGATAAGTTGCTACAAGTCCAAGATTTGGTAGTGATTACCTTGAAGAGTTTATCTCCTTTTGAAAATTTTGTTGAAACTTTAAATGTCACCAAGGAGATTACTAACATTACATTTAAGTTGTGCAAACAATTATTAAAAAAGGACAGATTCAATAAATAGTTTATAAGAAATAGAAAAGCATCCAAAAGTGCCTTTACAGTAAAGAGTAAGGACGAAGGAAAGCAAAAACTAAAGGGAAACAAAATCATCGATGACAAACCTAAGGTTTCAAGGAAATCTACCAAGAACTGGAAGTGTTTTTACAATGGGATAAAATCATATACTACACACCACTGACTTGGTACCACACCAATAACTCCCCTCTTAGGGCCTTTGATCTCAAATCTAGAGAAAATTGGTCACTTCCCGATGAAACGTTGGGACCTATGGATGCCATTATCACCATATTGATATTTGCGGTTTCTTTGTAGTGTAGCTAGCTAGTGATACCGTGTAAGGATCTATGAGAGGAGGCTCATATTGGACATCATTTTTTCTAATGCTTATTTTATCTTCAACAAGTTCAACGATTGCATTCTCATTTTGATCCCATTTATAGGGAGATTCATCATTTCACACAATTAGAGATTCGTCAAGGAGGAAGATATTATGGAAGGAGAAGTTCATAGATGTTTTGAACCTCTTGAGTCTTCTAAACCCTCTTCACAAGGATATTGATCATATATAGGAGGAGATTCAATCTTTGTAGCTACTTCTTCTTCCTCCTCCTCATATTTTAGTTATTGTTCCTTTCATACCAATGATAGTTGCAAGCGTTGATGCTATAGATGCAAAGCAATGTGGGAAGATTCCTTTTGTAACTCATATAGAAGATGCATCTCCTTTTGGTACTCATATATTCTTATAAAATCCCCTTGTATTATGGTTCATATTAGCTAGTCTCTTATATTCTTCTCTTGCTCAATGAAATTTTGTTGCAACTATTTCAACTCTTTAGCCATACTTACCCAATATTGAAACAATGATAATTTATTCCTGATAAAGTATATAATATATCATTTCAAAGATCATAAGATTTATTTTGCAATGGAAAAATTAAACCAGAGAAGTAAAATTTTGAAAGAACAAAAATATAGTTGTGGTTATCACAATAATACCTAAAAATGGAATATTTTCAATCTTTGATATCTTTGTCATTAGACCTCCGATGTTGATGATTTTTTATAAACCATGTATTATTTTGAGTTGGAATGCACCTATAAATCCTAAAAATGTGGATGGGGGCACTTGCAAACCCAAGGGTTGGAATGCACCTATAAATCCTAAAATATGGATGAAGACATCTCCATGTACTTGGTACTCAAATTAAGAAACAAAATTTGACATTATTGATAGTAGGGTGAATGAATTACAAGTGAGGAGGGGGGTCCCTTTCTAATACGAGTCTCATACTAAAAAATCTTCTCTACCTTAGTGGTGAGTCATTAATGCATAGAACTAACATCACTCCACTAAATTAGTGATGAATCATGAGCAACTAACCACTCTTAACTTAGTGATGGGGAAGTGATGAGATTGCAAACAAAATATTTCATGTACACAATATGTTGTCATAAATACACAACAAAATTTGTTTCTATAGTGAAGAAGGGAATATTTAGGACAACAATGAGAATTCATATTGGTTGGGGAGTAGAAAAATAATGCAAAGAGCGATGAAGTCCAACTAAAAGAGGTGCAATCACAATAGACAGTTTGAACTCTTTACATGTAAAAATTAATGGAAGCAAGTAGGAAACGATGAAACAATAATGCTCTATGTAATTTATAGAAGGTTAAAAAAAATGTTAGTCATTAAGCACACACAAATGTTTTCTCATTAATACTAGAACTCTTTGAAAGAAAAGATAAATCAAAAGGTTGAATTACTCTAAAATTACAGTTAAAATGCTCCATTCTTTAATCAATATTCCTGAATAGTCTATGAAATTGGATATGCATAAGCATTGGTCTATCAAGTTGTAACACTAATCAGTACAATGGTTCTACTTCATTGCTAGTATCCTGTTGGTATCACATTAATCTAATAAGGATTACCATAGTGTTACTCTTTCACACTTGTATTATCTAGCACACACTAATTAATCTAGTAGTCAAGCATGCAAACAAACCTTCTCACAAAGAAGCACTAGTTGGTGATGGAATCCAACATCGCAGGATCGATGCGTGAAGGGGATAAGTTTCAACGGGTGGGAAATTTACGTTCACAATCTGCTTAATGAAGTAATTCCCTGGTGCAAGTTACCTCATCGAGTAGTGGCTAACCCTCCAAGGAGTCCGAGTGAGTCTAGCCAATGTCGATCCCAGGTATAACACCACCTTCCATGTGATGTCACCTTGGGTAGGAAGTCTAAAAGATTATGGCCTCTATGGTACCACCTAATATACCAAAGGAGAGGAGGGACAATCGATAGTCGACACCAAGACCAACAAATAAGGGTTGATTACTCTGTTTTCCCCAATGTGGCCTCTTGCTTGACCCTTGTGTTATAAGGGCTTCCCAAAGTCAGTGATATAGGAACTAGATTTCACTCCCTAACTCAAAACTTTATGTTTGTTTAGCATCTTTGGAAAGTTATTCTCACAATCCTATTCCAAATCTCTACACCTAAGATAAGATGGGTTTGAAGAGCAATAGAAAAATTTCTAGATAAATTTTAATTAGCGCTTGATTTTAGGCTATTGTTACTCAAAGGAGTGGTCATGAAACTGATGGATTTTCGACTTGACTCTTTAAACCATGCAAGAGGAAAATGAAATGAAAGAATTTCAACTTTGATTAAAACTAGCTATGGTAAGGAGAAAGTGGTTTTAAGCAAAGAATAATTTCTCGATAGATTACTATTGTAGCGTTCCCCCATTGTCAACTCACACGGCCGGGCGAAATGCCACTAACTTCGCGGAAAAACACTGTTGTAGCATATTATGCATTCTAATGAATTAAAATTTCTTAATTACAATAAAACACAGAATTCAATTTAGAATATATATAGAATTAACAATAATTCATACACACAACATAATATGTGATAACATTGCAAGAATCACAGCTATGCAATTTAATTAATTATGGAATTACAAAGACATATTGACACTTATCTTTGAAATTGTCACACACCACCAACTATGTGTAGACCTTCCATGAACCTCCAAGCCTTAGACTGCACTGCTCATCACTCTCAACACTAGGTCACCCTCGAGTTGGGAGTAAGCTCCACCAAGCAAGGGATCCTAGGCTAGGTAAGATTTATAGGAAGAATACACATAAAAGAAGGAGGATTCTCTCCCAGGAGCCACTTATGCCCATTGCTCATAGACTCTCCTTCCCCACATGCCTGTCCCACCCCACGAGTATACACCTTCACTGTCACCTAGACAGTCCTTCAGTTGATAACCTCCCTTGCCTTAGGCTTCAACAACATACCAGACCAGAAATATTCAGGCTCTGTGGAAGCTACATGGCTCCTTCCAGGAGCGCTATCCTTCCTCCGTGCACTCTCTCACGTGGAGAGGGTCGCTCACAGGATAGGAAAACTATCCCTTCAACCTCAACCACCTCTCTCACCTGGAGAGAGTGTTGTATACACTAGATAACAAGCCACACGCATTCAAGCACTGCACGACCACAACAATCAACTGGAAACATAAACACAACCACCCAAAGCTGACGACAGATAGGCACAACAACATAACAAGGCTCAACAATTATGGGACACTTTGGTTTTCTCAACCAACAACACAAGATGACTTCTTGGTTCTGGTTTCAGGAATGCGTAAGGGTACACAGAGATCCCACGCAGAGGCTTAGACAGTTCAGGTGATGGATTTGAGTACGAACACTAGATATAGGTCGCTCCTGGACACCCGATAGTTCCGAAGGAGGATGGAGAACAGACTCCTGACTCAGGTGATGGATGGAGGAATGTCGGACGAACCCCCAACACAGATCTCTTCTTAGGTTTTAACTGCATGTGTCTGGGCCGACACATGTCGACCATGAGGCTTCATGCACTTCATCAACTGGTGTGTGCTTTTAGGCATGTGTTCCCCCTTCTAGGGATTTGGGATCAAGAAAACACGTTTCACACATCATTTTAGAATAACAATTTAATACTATTCTCAAGGGTTTAAGCCCCCTCAGCTTAGCCCCTCTTCCAACCTCTCAACCCCCTCTCCCTTACCTAGGATTTGTGGATGCTTAGTCCCCCATCAGTCATTCATCGTGGTCGGTCCACACACATATATATTTTTTATTAATACTGTGCATACTTACATGTACAAAAATAAGGCTCTTGGCCTTTAACACTTAGACTCCCTGGACTAATAACACATAATCCCACTAGCTTATATAACTTGGCTCACCATCCTTATAAACTTGAATTACAGTTCATA
>SNQJ01S0052083.1:58713-89371 GCA_010110895.2 Picea sitchensis | reverse complement strand
AACCCTTATTTATACTAAATATGACTATCAAGAGAAGCATCTAGAGGAAGATCCTTCTAGAAGCGGAAGCTTCTATTAGGTCTTCTTACATCCGCCTTATTCTATTTTATTGAAAAACCTTATTAATATTGACCTTTATTACATCCGAATATATTGATCTACTTATGTGCGGGTTAGGACCCTAACACCTTGATTGTCAATCTTGTTCTTCTCTTAAAATCCTTCATTGATGATTCAACCCATGATAGAGCAGTATGTCATGCTTAAAATGAGAGCACATCAGGTCAATCACAAATAAGTAATCAAATTATGGTGAATGAAGTAAAATGTACTAGCATGGTTTCCCAACTAGTTCAACTCTCTGCTAAGAAGAAACTTTGTTCTAACAAATCAGACTTTACAGTAGAAACATCAACAATCCCTATTTTTTCAATTCTCGATCTCTTACTAGATCACAATTCCATGTCTGATGGCATCTTTTCTAGTGAATTATACAAGCACCAAACACATCAGCACCTAGTTTTACTCGCATTACTATAGTAATATTACATGCATCATCTAGTTTCCCAGTGTGCCCACACAGACCAACCATGCCTGCATAATGATCCACCATTATCTTCTCATACATTTGAAATTTAACCATCCCTCATTCAAAAACCTGCATGGCTGCAAGGAGACAGGACACCAATGATGGTGATATAATCTAGCTTCACACTTGTCTTCTTCATGCAAACATATTGCTGTGAAAGTTTTGTAAAGGATGTAAGGCCCCATTGTTATCCTCCAACAATGCTTATATATGTAGTCCACTTCCCACTAGTGAAAGTAACAAGGCCACTTGAATCTGTGGACACCACATGATCTCTAGAGATGTTGGCAGTGTCATTAGATGAAGGATCAGTTGCCAATGGATGAATTCCATTCTAAGTGGAGACAACATCTGATTGATGTACTTAGGTGGATGGAGATCAACAATAAGATATGTTTTTTTTTCCTCTAATTGATTATGAAAACAAATTGGAGATGGAACAACCCTTATGATCATCTTTACTGTTGTTTTGTGATGAGACAACCAATAGACATGTTGCCGGAAGCCAATTCAGATTTGCCCCATAATTTGCCAAAGTAAATTTCAAACATTTCCAGAAGTCTACTACATGAAACTTTCTCCACAAATCTATTGTCTAACTTAGCCCAGAACAGAAACAAGGCTGACTAGATCTTGAATGCCCCTCTCCAATGAGCACAAATAAAATAAGACATATCCCATTCCTTAACAACATTCTTGCAAAACTTGTTTCAAAAGAACATACCTGCCTTTGCTGGTATCTTCATGAATCATCAATTCAAAAAGATGTTTGGTTGGATTCTACTTATATACTTTTGTGCAGGCATCTTCCTTGGCTCCACCCTGATTTTGATGACTTCATGTTAATTGGATCCTTCAAAATTTAACTCGGTCTGTAAAATTTGCAACAAGGAACTTTGGTTTGGGTATACTTCACTGGTTGCAATAACTTTTGTATTCATTGCATTGTTCAACACTTTTCTTCCTACAAGTGACCTTCGCTGCATTGCCAATTGACTAGCGATTGTGTGCATCACATCCAGACACAAGACCCTTTAGGACCATCTCACAATGCATCATGAGAACATCTTGAACAAGGTCTTTATTTCCAAGCCCATCAATGAGCACATTCTGAATAGGACAGTTGTCAAAAGTCCTCTTACTTCCATCTCTTCATAAATTTTTAAAGCCTTGTGCAATTTTGCTTCCTTACAATATCTCTTAATGAGGATATTGTATGCAGCATGATCCAAACACAAACCATTTCTTTGCATCTTCAGAAAGAGCTCACGAGCTTCTTGTGTTTTCCCTTTCTTGCAAAGGATAGAAATGAGCTCAGTATAGGTGAATTTGTCAGGGACAAGACCTTTCCGTACCATTTTATCATGCAACTCAAAAGCTTCAGAAATCCAACCTTGTTTGCAAAGTCCATTTATAAGCAAATTGTATGTAGCAACATTGGGTATGAAACCATTTGCAATAATTTCAAACTTTAGCTTGAAAGCCTCGGAGATATTTCCCTCTTTGCAAAGATTGTAAATGAGTGCATTGTATGTAAAAACATTGGGGACCAAGCCTAATGCAGCCATTTCATCAAGCAGTCCAAAAGCCTCTGTCATATTTTCCTTACCTTTTCAAATATAAACCATTTTATGTAAAGGTCAGCTAATAATTTCTGCACATATGTGTCAAATGCACTCATATGATTTTTTTTTACATGCTCTCTTGTTTCCTCTAACAAAAAGGGTTAGATCCACTTCTTCACAAAGCTTTAATGTTGGTATCTAAGGTCAATCCAAAATAATCCTTTTGATGAAACCTTCCAAAAAAAAATATTGACAAAGGTCTCTTGGGCCCATATACAAGTACTTTGTAAATCGTGCTGTGAACAAACTAAATATAAATTATTCCTAATAACAGTTGCCTTGTTTATCCTCTCTAGAAAACACATGACAAACTGTGTACTATCATTGTCCATCTCCAGACTTGTCATTGGGTCTTCACAGTTGAATTTTTAAAATTCCACTAACATCAATCCAAATCTGTAATGTAACTGAATTAACCAATCTAGCATCACTATTCTCTTTACTTATTGATTTCTGGTTGTCTATCCATATACTATGGCTTCACTGCAATTTCTAAATTTAAATCTTTAGAAAACCAATTCACTCTCATTTGAAAAGTTGGAGTAAACTTATGTACCAAAACAGGACAGTCTGTAGCTAGGTGATTAAGTCCAATTGGTGTTGAATACTAATTCTGAAACTTTCTCTCTTGTAATGTCTCTGCAAGAGATTCCATTGCTCCAACATTGACCAGGAAAAATGATGATGTTCCTAAGGCCAAGGCTTAGGCTGGCTTTTTTTGGTTTGTCTCTTCTTGGCAATGGACATTTATCTCCACAAGAGTAACGCATTGAAATATATTTAAGACCCTTCTTTGGCAAGTTATTGGTGGTAGAAAGCAAATTATTTCTGCAAGATGGAGAGATATATTCTCATATGAAAATGTTTCTTGATGTATCTTCACATTTCAAAACTCTAGGTATGTGTTACAAGCTGCAGAGGTGTACTTGGCCCTTCTTTTGCTGAATAATACTTGTGAACGCTTTGTTTTTATTTTTTCTTCTTGTAAGTTGCATGTACACAAGATCTTATGTGCTGCAATACAGAGAAATACATGCCCGAAATGATGTTGGGTACATATTCTAGAGTGAATTTTTTTCTGCACCTAAATTACCCACTTCACTACGAGACTTATTCACTAACTGTTTCTCCAACAACGGGCTACCTTTGATCTTCACAATCTGTATTGTTTTTACCTTGACCATGCTATCCAATAACAAAATAATTGGAGTATTCGTAATAGTATCCTTGCTATCTCCTTTCCTTTAATTTAAAGGCACGACTCAATAAAATCACAATTATAATGCAATTCCTTTTACAAACTTGTTGGATGCCTACAATTAATTGTATACATGTCATCTTTCAAGCTCTCATGTATCATATATGTACAGAATATGAATTCCGTGAGCCTCACGCTTAGCAAGTCCACACTCCATTCATTATCATTTCCTTTCATGTCAGCGAATAAAAATCACACCCGAAACATATTTTATATATCTCATATCGTTCCCTTCATATTTAGAGACTTTCCATTACGAATTTTGAATTCAGGTTTCAGAAGGAAGAGATGGAGCAAAATGTGTTTTTGGAGTAGTTGCTACATAAGGTGGTGGTGCAAGAGCTACAGCTACCCAGGTGGACATTAATAACATTTTGCAAACAAACCCAATGTGTTAACCACATGCACATAATTAATCAAGCTCGCTCAATTGCCAAAGCCAAACTACTATGAATACCCAAAACACCACAAATATGTTTACTAGATAAACCAATATCCAGTTCAGTAGAAAGGAGGGTAGTGTTCCACGGCACTCTTTCTTGCAAAAGTTGTCCTGTGTTTTTGTCAAAGAAACCATTTTCTTGACACCTTTTATAGTTGCATTGGAAATAATACGAGCATGTTGCCTCTGCTCGTTATAGTTGGATGAAGACTGGGCCGATCTGAAACCCTTTGCATTATCGATCCTTCCTTGCCAATTTTCTGATTTCATGGCGAGCTGCACTAACCTTGACAACAAATACCCCAGTTCTGCAACATAGACTAGACCACGGTAAAAATGGAAATTCCTGACCGGTTGATAAGATAGAGGGCGGATCACACCCCATTTACTCCAACGAATAATCTGGAGTTATATAATGCAAGCTTCGGTTCTCATTATTCACACGCACAGGTATATCCGTTGGCTCTACATGAGCGTTGACTGGACCTCCAGGAACCACATAATCCACGAGCAGCGTTCCTATATCCTTAGCAGAAGAAGTTTGTTTCACAAATTTCCCAGTGACGGCCAGGTTTTACAATTAATAACGTATTCTTTGTCTTCCTTCACTACAATTTACTTTGCCAAGCTCCAAATCAGTACCTAAAAAGGGGCCGTTTCAGTAAATCAGTGACATTTCTGAATTTGAGATCGGATGTGCTGTAGTGATAACAAATCTTGGCAGGACAAAATTTCTCTAAAATAGAGCTCCAACTGTAATCCCTTTCAGATATTCGAGAGCTCCATCTATGACCCCGGTTGAATCCAGAATGGCCTCGGAAACAACCAGAGCAGTTTTTATTACTCCCAGCCAGGAATATAGTAATAGAATTTCATCGAACTTGCGTACAAAGCAATTATCGTTTTTCTTTTCCTTAAATCGCTTAAAGATAAAGGTGTTTCTGACAGGAATTTCGTCAAATAGTTGTCGTGCAGTGCTATATATTTTTTTCCATATTTGGCATATCCTTCAATGATTGTGTTCCACGAGAACTCATTTCTGTTAGGCATTATGTCAAACATTTGATGTGCGTCTTCCATTCTCGTACATTTTGCGTACATATCTACGAGAGCATTTTCCACATAAATATGGATCTCAAGAGTCAAAACCAGATTTGATAGCAGGGCAATGAACCTGCTTGCCCTGCTCCATGGCCGCAAGACTGGCGCAAGCCCTGAGAACACTTGGAAATGTGAGAAGTGCCATAGTTGACAAACAAATCCTTGCTCTTCTTCTACACTGTAAAGTCTTTCTGCAAAAGAGAAAGTTTTCCATAGGCTGCACACTTAAATTGTAGAGGAAAGAACGCTGCAAGAACCCAATAATTCTAGAATTCGAAGTGACATGCGGTTCAGAAAAAAAAAATTCGCTCACTCTTAATTTCACATCGTAATGGACAAGTGGATTCCCATAACTGTCACTAAAATTCATTTTCTCGACCTAGATGAACCCTCCGTCCATCAGCGATAATACCTATAACCTGTATGTTCTGCGTTACAAATGCGCGGCAAATTTGTGTTATACCGAACAGTAACATATTTCGTCAATGCTTGGCTTCGTTGAAGTTTCGTATGTTCGAATATTTTCCTTATATCCAGTTTAGAAGGATCTGCTCTGAGTCTCGCTCCTGAGGATCGTATGAAGTCAAAATCTTGTTCTTTTTGGCTGGAATCCTTATTACAAGAGATGCATCTCTCTTTGCCATTTTGTCAAACGGTTCACAAACCTGTGAACAATTTCACCTTTGCTCAGCTGTGTTTAGCCCAAATAGGGCCAGTGTTGAAACTGGCCTCTGATACCACTTAGTAGTGTATCTGGTCACCCCGGTGCCTGTTGGGATGGTGGGGTACTGGGAAATTTCACAATTTCCCTCCGAATTCACCATAAGCACAACCAACCTCTAATACCATATCACAACCATGTTCCATCATACAGTTTTACAAGCAGAAGTATCAATGGAGGAATGTAAAAATAGACAGATTATATAAGCATTTAACAAAATTAACACATCAATACATAATGTAAAAACATTAAAGAACATAAAAAACATGGTACTTATCTTTTATGGAGTCACCGAGATCTCACTGTTCATAAACTTTCAGCAGTGAATCACCCCGAGCTGGGGCTATGACTCCACCAGGGCAAAGGCTTCCCAAGTCAAACATAGTCCACAATCAGAACCCACATGGTCTATGCCAAGGTACCAAACCTCAGTAGCACCCCAACCTACAGTCTCTCGTTCCCAATCAGCCTGCACAACCAAAGGTAGTGTCCCCCCTTCCCCATACCGTGGTTCCTCGGGCTACACCCCTACCCTTCCAGGACTCTAGCACAGGCTGACCAAGAAGTCTCAGAGCATTGTGGCTCAAGGAGTTCCAACTGCCCTCAAAGGTCTCTAGGTACCCTCCAGGCCTTATATCGGGGAACATATCCCCACACTTCTCCATCTAGCACTCTAGCATATCCCCACACTTCTCCATCTAGCACTCTAGCGTTCCACCTAGGATCCATAGGGTAAAATGTGTAGTCTTTCATCACCATCTTCCCTAGAGCAACCCTATAGTCAACATGGTAAGAATGGAATGAATGAATAATGGAGAATTAAACCAAATTTCCCCATTTCTAAATATGCATATGTCCCCTTTATATAATATAAAAATATAAAGGTTTATATTATTACAATATAATAACATAAAATCTAGGGAATTATTATACCATATTTTCTTAACCTCCTTGGCTTAAGCTCCATTTACTTAGCCCTTAGCCCCCTTTTCCACTCATGAAGTCTTAGCCCCCATACTCTTTTCTTTTGTCCCCTACCAGAGTCGTGGTATTATTTTTTATTAATTAGTTCATATGTACAATTTATGGCTATAGGCTTCCAACCTTGATCATCTACAAAATTTCTACCTTAACATACCAACTCACCACTTAGGTATTATATGCAGTGCACACCAGCCTCCTAAACATACTAGTTCACCAGCCTAAGTATCACATGTATAATATATTTTACAACTGGGATCAAAATTAGGTATTACATTACCCTCCCCCTTATTATGCACTATCCTTAGTGCATCCATATACACCTATACAATAAGAGCTCTTCAAAAACCTGTAAAATTGCTTTTGATCTCCCTCGGCTCCACTATTCTCGTGATCGGTTGACCTTCAAGCTCTTCTTTATGTTCCACCTTCTTGATAGTCAAAACCGAAGAGCAAGCGAGACCAACATACCCTAGGTAAAATACAAGAATGTACACTAATACAATCAACAAATTCTATGTATCGCTCGATAAATACTATTCAACCGAGAAAATGTATATTGAGGATCTCCCTTTTAATTAGTAGGTGAATCCTTTGAGTTCCACTAGCTCCCAACATAAGGCCCATTAAAGTATTCACTGCTTCATAGATTAAGAATCCTTGCAATTTACAACACTTTGTGTCTACCCAACAATGCATTGTATCCACATGAGTCTTTATATAGGGATCTCCTTATAATATTTAGTAATGATCTCACAAATAGACAACAAAGATATCCACATCGTTGGATCCAATCCTAGACGGATGAAATCCATTTTCTCTCTCCCAATAGAATGTCATCATATGGGGAAGCAACAAAAGTTGCTAGTTTTGTTTCTCCTTTTTAAATGGGTAATAAATGAGCTTTACCAAACTACTAATTTATGGCCTTAACTTTATACAATATCTAGTAGTAGTAATAATTTGAGGAATTTGTGCCATTTGGAGCATCTTTACCAAGCATAGAATCCACCTCCATAATAGAGCATGGTGGCATAAGGTCCTTTTCTTGGAGAGAATGACCCTGTAGTCTCAACATCTGAGCTGCAAGTGTCATCTAGAATTCCTATAGTAATACGAGAAACCTTGTACCAAGATCTATTTTCTTTTCTATTTTCCAAGAAGTCTAGAACATCCTGTACCAATCGATCCTAATATCCACGACAAATAGCCACAAAGACATGGCTGGTAAAAAACATCATGCATATGAAAAATTGTATCAATGAGTTGTGTATTTAGTGGTTGCATGCTTTCTCAAATCTCAAACTCTTCTACACCGCTTTCCATTCATAACGAATAGTTTTTTCTTTTTTTTGTTTTCCTTGCTTGCACTTGGAGTATCACCTCAAAGAAGTTTCATATAGCTTGGACAATAACTACAATTATTGAACTCTACACTAATTACCTATAGTCATAGGATATCAAGGTGCTTTGTGTAATTACTAGCTTGGACTTCTTTGAATGTTTTCCAATAATGCCTCTGACCTCTCTCCCAAAGAATAATCTTTTTTTTTTCTTTTAGAACCTTGACAACGAGTTCTTTTTTGAGCAATGTTGGGATCTGTTGATCCCTTGATTTCCAAACTTGTTCTTCTTTTAAAATCCTTCATTGATGATTCAACCCATGATAGAGCAATCTATCATGCTTACAATGAGAGCACAACAATTCAACTACAAATAAGTAATCAACTTATGGTGAATGAAGTAAAATGTACTAGCATGGTCTCCCAACTAGTTCAACTCTCTGCTAAGAAGAAACTTTGTTCCAATTTAATCGTGACTTTGGCATGCGAGAAACATCAACAACCTTATCTGCTCAATCAATTCTCGCCTCTTTACTAGATCACAATTCCATGTCCGCTGGCATCTTTTCCAGTGAATTATACAAGCACCACACACACCAACACCTGGTTGTACTCGCATTCCTATAGTAATATTACATGCATCATCTAGTTGCCCAAGCAGCTCACCACTGCACTAACCAGGCCTCAAAAGATAATGATCCACCATTATCTTCTCACGCATTTGAAATGCAACCATCCCTCATTCAAAGTTCCAAGAAGGTAAGCAAACAGCACAACGTGCTGATGGTGCTATAACTGGGTTTCCCATTTTCTTCTTCATGCAAACATATTGTTGTTAAATTTTGTATAGATGTATAACTCATTGATATCCTCTATAATGCTTCTATGTATCCCACTTTCCACTTTTAGCGAGCAACAAGGCCACTTGAATCTGTGGACACCACATGATCTCTAGAGATGTTGGCATTGTCATTAGTTGAGGGATCAATTTCCAATGGATGAATTCCATTCTAAGTGGAGAACACATCTGATTGAAGTACTTAGGTGGATGGAGATCAACAATAAGATATGTCTTTTTTTTGGCCTCTAATTGATTATGAAAACAAACTGGAGATGGAGCAACCCTTATGATCTAAGTCACCTGACACGCCCAAACCCCTCATACTGAATCCACGTGCTCTGATACACCAAACAAGAGGGACACATGTTGATACCAAGTAGAACGCGGTCATGTCTACGTGACACATGCATGGAAAATATGACATGTGTCCTGCTCAGAAAAGCACCCTGGCTCATGTTTTCTCATGCAAGTTGCAGACTGAAACACCTCACAGCTGCAACTAAGGGTTATTTTTCCTTACTAATTCTATTTAAAGAGATCCTCACCCCCCCTCCATTTTAATTCTACCTCTAGTAATTAGCCACGGTGGTAATATTGGCAAAAGTGACATTCTCCCTTTATCTTCATTTTCATCATTTCACTTAAATTTTTAACATTACCATTAATTTTTTCAAGATGTTTTGAGAGTGGTTCTAAACTCTATTGAATTTCTATGGAGAAAGTAGAATTTTAGGTCCCACCGAAAATTCAACAAACTTAACCTGGCTGTGGATTTCAAGATCATGTGGGATTGCGCATTTCCAATCGAATTCTATGTAAGAGGGTTAAGGAACCTGCATTTCTAATCATAAGCACTGGCACCTATGTACCCTCGATGTTGGTGGAATTTGATTGTTGTGAACCTTCCTCACACCCCAAGAAAAAATGTACCTTTCACTCAAGTATAAACTCTTCTCTTGAACTCTTCTTGTCATAATGGCAAGTGACTTAGTGGTGTATCTCTCGCGACACCAACCTCATTCTATTTGTAGGCACTTTAGAGAAGAGTGGTTGAAGGGAAAGACAAAGATGTGGGATGTGTTCTCCGATATGGGCTTGGCTGTCAGCAGTTGAGTTACACAATCATTTATGTTAGTAACTTATAACTTAGTAGTTACTGAGTTAGTGTCAGCTTGTAAGATTGAATTCTTGTATCTATCATCGGTAAACCTAAGCATGCTTTTAATTATTTCATTTTGCATGTGTAATTCATAATTTAAATTTTGATATATATATATATATATATATATATACCTATCCTCCGTGGTCCTATTTCCGGGTCATCGTGCCTCAAAGGTCGATGCCTGTATTTTAATGTCCCTCCTCACAAGGTCCTGTATCCCCGTAATGTGACTTCAGCCTATGACTGGCCCTTTATTAAGCGGTGATGAGATGTTTTCAATAGACATGTTGCCAGAAACCAAATCAGATTTGCACTATAACTTTCCAAAGCAAATTTCAAACATTTCCAGAAGTCTACTACATGAAAATTTCTCCACAAAATTGTTGTCTAACTTAGCCCAGAACAGAAAGAAGGCTGACTAGATCTTGAATGCCCCTCTCCAATGAGCACAAATAAAACAAGACATATCCCATTGCTTAAGAACATCCTTGCAAAACTTGTCTCAAAAGAACATACCTTCCTTTGTTGCTATCTTCATGAATTGTCAATTCAGAAAGATGTTTGGTTGGATTCTACTTATATACTTCTGTGCAGGCATCTTCCTTGGCTCCACCCTGATTTCAATGACTTCATGTTAATTGGATCCTTTGGAATTTAACGCGGTCTGTAAAATCTGCAACAAGGAACTTTGGTTTGGGTATACTTCACTGGCTGCAATAGCTTTTGCATTCATTGCATTGTTCAGCACTTTTCTTCCTACAAGTGACCTTCACTGCATTGCCAATTGACTAGCGATTGTGTGCATCACAACCAGACACAAGACCCTTTAGGACCATCTCACAATGCATCTTGAGAACATCTTGAATAGTTCCTTTATTGCCAAGCCCATCAATGAGCACATTCTGAATAGGATAGTTGTCAAAAGTCCACTTACTTCCATCTCTTCATAAAGTTTTAAAGCCTTGTGCAATTTGGCTTCCTTACAGTATCTCTTAATGAGGATCTTGTATGCAGCATGGGCCACACACAAACTATTTATTTGCATCTTCAAAAAGAGCTCGCGAGCTTCTTGTGTTTTCCCTTTCTTGCAAAGGACAGAAATGAGCTCAGTATAGGTGAATTTGTCAGGGACAAGACCTTTCCTTGCCATTTTATTATGCAACTAAAAAGCTACAGAAATCTAACCGTGTTTGCAAAGTCCATTTATAAGCAAATTGTATGTAGCAACATTGAGTATGAAACCATTTGCAATCATTTCAAACTTTATCTTGAAAGCCTTGGAGATATTGCCCTCTTTGCAAAGATTGTAAATGAGTGCATTATACATAAAAACAAATTGGGGACCAAGCCTAATGCAACCATTTCATCAAGCAATCCAAAAGCCTCTGTCATATTTGTTGGGCAGTGGAAGCCCATTGACAATAATACAGCAGAAACAAAGAAACAAATGCACAATAACAATCACACAGAAGACAACAAATTTACGTGGTAAAACCCTCCTTCACCTTATGAGGGAAACATCCACGGGACAATGGCAATCTTATTTGATTATCAAAGGAAATCAGGAGATTACAACAACAGTTGGGCAACCAGGCAGCCCGGAGAGGGATTGAAGCCCTTGCTCATCAAATGCCTCCGAGGCATTCACATTTATACACCTCTTCCTTCAGTTAGACTAAACTGATGCTGCTCCTATTATTGCTGAGTAGTTCCAACAAGATATTGTTGGAAAAAACCACCGTGAACAACTATACCAAAATTGGTCAATTAGTTGTCACTTCCCAACAATCTCCACCTTGACAACAATTTACCTGATGTCATGCCATTGTCCTTCGTCACCTTCTTGCAAACTAAGATAGGTGATACCATTGCTTTCAAAACCGAAGCACCCATTTCACTGTTCCACCTGGATTTATCATGTGACCATTGACAACTCCCTGCAAGTGAAATATATGATCTTCTCATCGCAAACTTATACATTTTACCAACATATGATACACAAGACATGTAACCCTTTTCTTCCGCATCACTTGGACATAAACCTGAAGAAAGATTCTAAGAGATTTCTACCAGTTTCACGTTAAATTCATACCGAATTTCTGAGTCTTTTCCATGCACTCATGTTGTGATAACCAAAAAACCTTTAGTCCCGTCTCTGTGTATTCGATGCTCAAGATTGTTTTGTTGCTCCCAGATCCTTCATATCGAACATCCAAGTCAACTGAGCCAACCTGTTGATCTTAACCATGCTACTGCTTGCTACAAGCATATCGTCAACAATTTAAACACCAAGATAGTGAGTACCATAAACACAATGGTTACATTCACTTCTTGTAAATCTCGGCTCACCATGAAGTTATCAACATCTTGTACAAACTTGCCTGCTCGAGTTTCAGGCCATACAATAATTACTTGAGAGTTGCAAACAACTCTCCTGTCGCGATCCTGAGCAACTTCAATGCTCCACCTCAAACACTGTGTTCGAGACCTTCACCAAAAAATAGACGAAGCCAGCCAAGTGAGCTTGTCACCAACTCAAGGCAACTTTCAATGGAGTCTCTATGCTCCACCTTAACACGAACATCCCCTTGACCAAATCCATCCAAGTCGACCAAGTAAGCGTTCACCGCTCACCTCCAGGCCGATTTCCGTAGAGTTCCCCAAGCCTTTGAACAAACTTCGTTACATGCAATATCATGGACCGACCCGAAAAACCAACCCCTTATCACCTAAGCCTACATCTAAACTTTACCAACGAAATACAAGGGGTACGCATGCCTATTCAGGTCTTACAGCCATATGCCCAATTACATGCAAAATTTTACATTTACAACTCCACAAAAAAAAGAGAAAAATGTCCATATGGTAACTTAACCATTACCTTCTTCCCGTTTCGCCATTTTTTTTTTGTCCTCGATTGATCACCGCTGCCCCTTTGCACCTGCACCTCCAACACTGTCTAGACCTCACATGTGTGAGAAACTGGTATGGACCTCACATCTAGTCCATGCTCCGTCTCCACACATTGTCCATCCTTTTTGGTCTCAACAAGATCTCATCTTTGCACAGCGCTGGTGAGAGAAGCCCTGGAATTACAATTCCCCAACATCAACATTTTATAGGCAGGAGATCTGGTGCTCCTATCCTCCACGTGGGTGCTCTCCTATGCAGATTTCTTTACCACTGAATACACACTGGCAGCTCCATTCAATGCAAATTGCAAATGGTAGCTCTCCCTTCGACACAGTTTTATTCCTAGAAGCTCCATTCAATGCAAATTGCAAATGGTAGCTCTCCCTTCGACACAGTTTTATTCCTAACTTGTTTTCACTCTCTCTTAACCAGGAGCTCTGGAACAATTTGTGATGTTCCACTCCTTGGACATGAAATTTATTTCAAAGATGTTGGCCAACAAATAGCTCCAAGCTGTCAGCTCCCATTTTTCGAAAGTCAACTCCCTTCGACCTCTTGGCCTCAATGCAGGGATTTTCTTTACCTGCTCTGTCCACACCAAGATTGACCTGATCTGGAAAACAAAATCCATCATCTACAGTGGCACTATTGTGTTCATCAACTACCAAAGAGCTCCAGAGAACATCTACTCGTCCATGGACTCTATTTTCAACAACAGTGATGGCGGGGCCTTCTCCCGCTTTTAGGGCAAGAACGTATCGGGTTCCTTAATCTGGGCAAGGTACAACAAGGACATCCATCTAACACATCCTCACACCGCCCCATACACAGCATTTTCTATTCTCGGGTAACCGCTTCCTCCGTATGTGGGCCTCCCTCCCCGCAATCTTAATGGTGCTTGCCCACGCCGATGGCAACGATCTCTGCAACCACCACTTCTCTCTGACTACGATCCTAGACGGCCCTCATGTACTGGTTCTCTAGCACTTCTTTGAGCTCACCGCACACGCCTCGCGCCTGCATCACCACCATCACTTCTCACGGCGTTTCACGCCTTCACGCCAAACTGGCTCTAATACGCTCCATGTTAAAGAATCCTCTTTGACCATGCTCTTCCAATTAGTACAAGCATCTACAGGACTTCGCCTTCCATATGGTCATGCAGCGCTAGCTGTTCGCCGACAATGGCCGCATGTTCAAGTGCTTCAAGACCGACTCCCTAATGTAGGCGTACCGCTGCATTTCACAACAAGAGAACCTGTAGCAAATGGAAACTAGTTCAATTTTTAATTGTAGATCCGTGACTCTTTCCAAAGACGTGGTAATTTTACCTTGCAGCTTCTACCAAAAAACCCGATGGAGTCCTCTCTGCAGCACTGCCTCCTTCATTGAGTGTGGTTCCTCTCCACGTCCGTCGGGTTAGACCAATGAGCCCTATGTATTCTTCAATTAGATCAGTGTATTGTTACAAATTTCAGTGATCAACTACTCCAACAAAGCAAAAACGCTACAGCTGCAATGATATCTCCATTTGGTTTTGTCAGGACGCTCCCATCCACCTTCTTTCAATCTATGCACAAATAATACAACTCCACCAGCACAACATCATCATTCACGATGACACATCTGTGCTCTCGGCTGTCTTGGCTAGTGAATTGCAATTACTTGCACTCTGCCCCTCAGGTAAATACCTAAAGATCACTATCTTTTGCTCATCAATCCACTTGGATGGTCTCTCGATACCCGGATCTTCAAAATTTTGAAGCTCTAATACCAATTGTTGGGCAGCGAAGCCCATTGACAATAATACAACAAAAACAAAGAAACA
This sequence comes from Picea sitchensis, assembly GCA_010110895.2. Lineage (NCBI taxonomy): Eukaryota > Viridiplantae > Streptophyta > Pinopsida > Pinales > Pinaceae > Picea > Picea sitchensis. Next base: position 74,567 of record SNQJ01S0052083.1, on the reverse strand, counting down.
AATTCACAATAGCAATCACACAGAAGACAACAAATTTACGTGGTAAAACCATCCACCTTAAACCATCCCACCTTATGAGGTAAACATCCACTGGACAATGGCAATCTTATTTGATTATCAAAGGAAATCAGGATATTACAATAGCAGTTGGGCAACCAGGAAGCCCGGAGAGGGCTTTCTTGAAGCCCTTTGCTCATCAAATGCCTCCTGTGCATCTACATTTATAAACCCATTTATACACCTCTCCTTCAATTAAACCAAACTAAAACACAAATGCTGCCCTGTATTATTGCTGAGTAGTGGTTCCAACAAGATATTGTTGAAACTACCGTGAACAACTAGGACCAAAATTGGTCAATTAGTTGTCACTTCCCAACAATATTTTCCTCACATTTTCAAATATAAATCATAATTAGTTGTCACTTCCCAACAATATTTTCCTCACATTTTCAAATATAAATCATTTTATGTAAACGTCAGCTAATAATTTCCGCACATATGTGTCAAATGCACTCATATGATTTTTTTAACACGCTCTCTTGTTTCCTCTAACTAAAAGGGTTAGATCCACTTCTTCACAAAGCTTTAATGTTGGTATCTAAGGTCAATCCAAAATAATCATTTTGATGAAACCTTCCAAAACAATTATTGACACAGCTCTCTTGGGAACCACCATATACAAGTACTTTGTAAATCGTGTTGTGAACAAACTACATATAAATTATTCCAAATAGAAGTTGCCTTGTTTATCCTCTCTATTCCAAACAGACCCAATGTGCTAACCACATGCACATAATTAATCAAGCTCGCTCAATTGCCAAAGCAAAACTACTATCAATACCCAAAACACCATAAATATGTTGACTAGATAAACCATTATCCAGTTCAGTAGAAAGGAGGGTAGTTTTCCAGGGCACTCTTTCTGGCAAAAGTTGTCCTCTGTTTTTGTCAAAGAAACCAATTTCTTGACACCTTTTATAGTTGCATTGGAAATAATATGAGCATGTGTCCTCTGCTCTTTATAGTTGGATGAAGACTGGGTCGATCTGAAACCCTTTGCATTATCATTCCTTCGTTGCCAATTTTCTGATATAATGGCGATCTGCACCTACCCTTGACAACAAATACCCCAGTTCTACAACATAGACTAGACCAGGGTAAAAATGGAAATTCCTGATTGGTTGATAAGATAGTGGGAGGATCACGCGGCATTTACTCCAACGAATACGCTGGAGTAATGCAAGCTTCGGTTCTCGTTATTCACACACACAGGTATATCAGTTGGCTCTACATGACCGTGGACTGGACCTCCAGGAACTACATAATCCACGACCAGTGTTGAAATATCCTTAGCAGAAGAAGTTTGTTTCACAGATTTCCCAGTGACGGCCAGGTTTTACAATTAATAACGTATTCTTTATCTTCCTTCACTACAATTTACTTTGCCAAGCTCCAAATCAGTCCCGTAAATAAGTGACATTTTTGAATTTGAGATCGGATGTGCTGTAGTGATAACAACTCTTGGCAGGTCAAAATTTCTCTAAAATAGAGCTCCAACTGTAATCTCTTTGATAACAAATATTGGCAGGACAAAATTTCTCTAAAATAGAGCTCCAACTGTAATCTCTTTCAGATATTCGAGAGCTCCAACTATAACCCCAGTTGAATCCAGAATGGCCTCTGAAACAACCAGAGCAATTTTTATTATTCCCAGCCAGGAATATAGGAACATAATTTCATCGAACATGCGTACAAAGCAATTATCGTTTTTTTTTCCCCTTAAATCGCTTAAAGATAAAGGTGTTTATGACAGAAATTTCATCAAATAGTTGTCTTGCAGTTCTATATTTTTTTCCATATTTGGCATACCCTTCAATGATTGTGTTCCATGAGAACTCATTTCTGTTAGGGATTATGTCAAACATTTGATGTGCGTCTTCCATTCTCGTTACATTTTGCGTACTTATCTACGAGAGCATTGCCTACATAAATATAGATCTCAAAACCAGATCTGATAGCATGGCAATGAACCTGCTTGCCCTGCTCCATGGCCGCAAGACTGGCGCAAGCCTTGAGAACACTTGGAAATGTGAGAATTGCCATAGTTGACAAACAAATATTGATCTTCTTCTACACTGTAAAGTCTTTCTGCAAAAGTGAAAGTTTTCCATAGGTTGCACACTTAAATTGTAGAGGAAAGAACGTTGCAAGAACCCAATAATTCTAGGATTCGAAGTGACAAGCGGTACAGAAAACAAAAATCGCTCTCTCTTAATTTCACATCGTAATGGACAAGTGGATGCCCATAACTGTCACTAAAATTCATTTTTTCGATCTATATGAACCCTCGGTCCATCAGCGGTAATACCTATAACCTGTATGTCCTGCATTACAAATGCGTGGAAAATTTGTGTTATACCGAACAATAACATATTCCGTCGATACCCGGCTTCGTTGAAGTTTCGTATGTTCGAATATTTTCCTTATATTCAGCTTAGAAGGATCTGCTCTGATTCTCGCTCCTTAGGATCGTATGAAATCAAAATCTTGTTCTTTTTGGATGGAATCCTCATTCCAAGAGATACATCTCTCTTTTCGCATTTTGTCAAACCGTTCAGAAACCAGTAAACAATTTCACCTTTGCTCAGTTGTGTTTAGCCCAAGTAGGCCCAGTGTTGAAACTGGGCTTTATACCAGTTAGTAGTGTACCCTGCGTGGGATGGCGGGGTACTTAGAAATTTCACAATTTCCCTCCGATTTCACCATAAGCAAAACCAACCTTTAATACCATATCACAATCATGTTCCATTGTACAGTGTTAGAATTATGCATAATACATTATCAAAACGTAAAAACATAGAGATTATATAAGCATTTAACAATTAACACATCAAATCAATACATAATGTAAAAACATCAAAGCACATAAAAACATGGTACTTATGGAGTCATGGACATGCTGCATATCTACTAAGTTCTACTCAACCATAGATCTCATTGCTCATAAACTTTTAGCAATGGATCCCCAAGCTGGGGTTATGAATAGAATGGGGTTATGAATAGAATGAAGAATTAAACCAAATTTCCTCTTTTCTAAATATGAATATGTCTCTTTTTTATATAATATAATAATATAAAAGCTTATAGTATTATATAATATAATAATATAAAGACTTAGGGAATCATGATACTATATTTGCTTAGCATTCTTGGCTTAAGCTTTATTGACTTAGCTCTTATCCCTCTTTCTCACTGGTGGAGTCTTAGGACACATACTCTTTTCGTCCCTTGGTTTGCAGCTATGGTGTTATTTTTAATTAATTAGTGCATATGTACAATTTATAATAAAGACTCTCGAACCTTTGAACATCTTTACAGACACTTTGACCTAACATATTGGCTCACCAACTTGGGAATTATATGCAGGCGCACTAGCTCAAACATACTGTCTCACTAACCTAAGTATCACATGTACAATATATTTACAATCTGGGGATCAGGCTGGGGTATTACAATTCTAGTGGTCGAGGTCATACTGGTATTATTCATCACTACTATTTCCATAAAGCAATGAAAACAAAGTTTAGACATCAAGCATTGCCTTAGAAAGTTGTGTATTTGAAGTTTTTTATTCTAGAGAGATAGGTTCCTGGTGTGTAAATAAATATGATAAAAATCGGAGGATAATCCAACTCCAAGGAGAATCTCATGTTTCTCTATCACCATCAGTTTTTAAAAGAATGTTAACACTTCTCGAGTCAACAACCACGTTCAAAGGAGACAACGCTAGAATCTTCTTGAAGGAAAGAAACAGTGGACATTTTGCACGACTATCTTGAAGATCCTACAAAGATGCCTGAAGATATATCTAATATTAAGGTTAGTTTACAAAAAACCGTTATCGAGAGGTAGCATGTCTTTTTTCTTGAGTGACAAGTCAAAACTCTACAACAACTGTTTTATAACATCTCTTTCTACTGAGCACACTTTTATTGACCTATTCTTTGAGGACACTTGCATGCAAGTGATCCAGTTATGGTACATTATGATTTTGTTTTGATTATGAGTTATATACGATGATGATGATGTTGTTGGACACATCGACTACACTGAGAAGGGGGGGTGAACAGTGTAGGGCTCTTTTTCCCAAAACTTCCCTCTTACACAAAACTCATTAGTTAGCAATCAGCATTAACTCATTACTCATTGTTGTCATTTATAACCAGTTTAATGTGAACACATATCATCAACATATATCAACAATATACCATCAACAAGTCATCACCACAAGGAACACAAAGAACACAATATGTATGTACAATTTTCTTTTTATTACAGACTACAATCCTTGGGTTTATCAGCAACAACTGAATAGAATACAACTCTACAAGAGCACCGTCTCTATATGCAAGACTCAGTTTACATCCTCAACACCAACTGAGATGAGGCAACAATCCTCCACAGATATCAATATGTCACATGTACGCGACCTGTCAGTAGTGCATCCCGCATGTGTACGCGCCCTGGCTCACTACAGCCTGTGTATGTATGCAGCCAATCTACAATGCAACATGCGTATACTTCTGAGAAACTAGGGTTTTGCTTTGCTTCACATACTCGGATCCTCTGCAACCTACAATCACATTCTCTTCTGTCTCTCACTATCCAATCTGATCCACAACTAGTCACAACACATCCAAGCTCTCCAATAATCTACTCATGCTCCACAACCAATCAATATGAATGCTAAATCAATCATGTATAAGAAACTAGTATACCATAGCAATCATATCACCATTGAATCATAAGAGTGTTGATCTCTCCATCAACCAACACATAGCACATCACAATAGCCATACCAAGAATGCCTCAAGCATTCACCTCACAACAAACAAGAGTATCCATCAAGACAAATAATGCAACCATACCAAAGTTTCTATGGCAAATCTGAGCCCATGGAATGTAGATCTGGAACCTGCTTCATCATCCAAGAGCCTGTCATCAGCTCAACCACATATCTTCAAGACCTAATCCATTGTACGCGCCCTGTCCTCACTCAGCCTACGTATGTACGCACCCTAGCTCAAGGCAACCCGCGTATACCTCAGAAACTAGGGTTTATGAACTTCCGAGACTTCTATCGTCATGACCTCAGACTTGCCAAGACTTTGATGCGCTCATGGGATCCTTCAGCCAATCTCTCTCTCAGAACAGATCTTCAATCATGCTCAAGAGATCTTCACCAAGTGTATTTTCACAAGAGACCCTAGCCTCTTATTTATACTCTTCATCTTCTAGGTCTTTAAACCCACATCTAGGTCACTTCCTCATTTTAGGGTTAATCATTTTCCATAAATAGAAAATTCTCCATTACTTTAATAAAATAATCCTTCTTGACTTTGTCACTTTACTTTATCATTAAAATAATGATTTATTCTTTTCAAGCACTTTGACTTCTTTGACCATTTGGGGCTTCAAGCCAACTCATGGGGTTCCTCCAACTTCGTAAGGCCATAACTCTCAAACTATGAGGAGTTAGGTGACGTTCCACATACCACCAGAAATGGCATGTGATGCAGACCCCCTACCTCACCCTTTGGCAGGGTCCGCGACCTCTTGGTCACTGGATCGTTCCTTCCTGCTGAGCCTAAATAAATATCTGGTTCCTATTGGAACCCTTCGAACAGATCCATAGGTCCCTTTGTCCCTGACGCTGGCTTTGAGAAGCCCTGCATGCACGCCACCTTTTCGGCGCCCTTCTCCTTTACAAGCCAACATATGCCTTTGCGTTGACTCTTTTTCTCTCTCATGACCTCGGGCTGTGACCCAAGGCTCCAGACTACGTGCCTTTCGTGTTTCGGAAGTTCGGGACTCCTACATGCAAGCTCTCCCTGGCTCACTGTCTTTCGAAATGTTGAAACCCGAAAAGGGCCTAACAACTCCTCCTTTAAGCCTTCTCCACATGACCCTGTTCTGTGGCCTAGGGATACTCCTCCGAGTGCTTTGGCTTTCGCGATTCGGGGAACCGCAATTCAGTGCTCTTCCTTTCCCTTTCAAATCCCCAAAACCCAGAGACCCTATACCTCTCGGTTCTATGGTCCAGATCTGTCACTTGATCAACGACCCAAATCAAATCCTGACAATCTCCTTTTTGGGATTTTGCGGAGTCTTCACCTCCCAACTCCCGGTGACCAAACTCCCAGTGACTTCCGGATCTTTGCCACGCGTCCTCTAAAATGGACGGTTCTGATCCTTTCGCGAAATCCCCTTTCGCGTTTTTGGCCCGGTCTTCTCCTTCGTTTCCCTGGTGCCGAAACACTGACCAACAAACATGTATCCCCTCCGATGGATGGTTGTAACTCTTAATCACTATCAACGGTCGTGATCTTTTTGGGATGATCAACGGTCAAGATCAAATCCCGACATTCTTCCTTTCGACAATTTGGGAGAGTCTTCACTCTCGTCTCCTGGTAAACAAATCCCCGTTGGCTTCTGGATCTTTGCCACGCGTCGTTCCCAATCCAACGGTCGGAATGATTTTGGGATTTCAACGATCATGAATCCTCGTTTCTCACCACCCTTATGCACCTGAGTTCTGAAACCCCGATGGTTTCTGGATCTTCGCCATGTGTCTTATAATGATGGACGGTTCTGACGCTTTCAGGACTCTGATGAGTCCGTTCCACTTTGAATACACAAGGTTAAACCTCATGCGCCTTCCTCCAGATCCGATGGCTATCGGTCCTCTGTACTAGATCTGACGATCTGCGATGCTCCTCCTCCTGAGCTTTTCCGTCTCTCAGACTTGGAAGGTTTTCTAAGTGTCGAAGACCTCAGCCTTCAATTCTTCCCTGCTGAAGATCTGTACTCAAAAGTACTATCCTTCCTGAGCTTTGTCCTCTTTGAAGATTCGACCTCTTACTCACACCTTGTGTTCGAAGATCTCGAATAACTCAAATTCGAGGAATTTTCTTGAAAAGAAAATACCTTACGCCCGCCTGGTGTTCTCTTAGGTTATTCCTTCAAAACTTGGCCGCTTCTAGCCTCTATGCATTCCTTGCACTTGGATCCTCAAGTTCCCTCTGTTCTCTCTCTGAACCCTTCTCTCTGAGTCGTTATAAGACTCAGTCAACACACACCTTGCGTTTGTGAATGCACACCTTGCATACACAATTCAGAAGAGAAACGATTGGAACCGATCCACTTTCGTTACAGGTTCATAAAATCGTCTTCTCGAAATCTCATACAGGAACGAGAATGAAACAAATACCACATACGGAATGAAATATTCATGCAATCACATTCAGATGAGCATCGTCTAGTTTGGGACAACTTTCGTCTGTTCCATTCATTCAAAAAAACAAAAAATACATATGGTGTTCCTCTGCTCTATTCTACTCTGGTTCTACTACAATCCTTTCATACTCTATTATGTATATCTCTATTACAAATTGAAAATTAGAATATCTAAGGACTGGCTCTATGAGCTCTCTCGTCCTGTTCTGAAATCTATCATTTCAAACTTAAAATTGTTACCTACTCTGTCCCATTACAATAACTGCTAATTACTATTAGACAAAGTCAACACTCCATTTCTGTGATATCTTACAATCCTTAGAGACTTTTCAAACAAGTTACAATATTCAAATTGCTCAACAAAATATCTCAACAACCCAATTAAATTATGAATAAATGCCCGATTTGAATTCTAGGCATTGTTGAAATCTCTTCTGATTGCCTCCACGTGTCCGTTGTCGACCTTGAAGGCGATGCTCCTTCTTCATATTCCCCTGGTTAAAAAAAATTATGGACTCCTGTCCACGAGATCATGCACTGTCTTTCCATGCTTCAAAATATCAGGTTATGTCACCCAACTTGCATCTTCCATTGGGTGATCTTTCCATTTCACCAGATACTCAGGATATGTCTTTCTCCCGGTTTTCTTTCTATCTCTCTGCTCAATAATTTTCTCCATCTGAGGTTTCTCTATTGTGGGTAACTGCTCTTCCCACTGAATTTCTTTCTAATCATTTGATTCTCCTGCTTCATCTCTCCTATAAGGTTACAAGTCTGCAACATTGAATATTGATGATATCCCAACATTTTTTGGTAACTCAATCTCATAAGCATTGGCTGCGAATTTTCTGAGAATCCTGCATGGTCCAATCTTTTTCATCTTTAGCTTATTGTACATTCCCCTTGGGAATCTCTCTTTTATCAAGTGAACTAAAACCTCATCTCCAATTTCGAATTGAACTTCTCTTCTCTTTTGGTCAACTCTGCTCTTGTATTTCTGGCTGCTGTCCTATAGCTGCTCTCTGACTCTGTCATGAAGTTTCTGCATTTATGTTGCAAAATCTTCTTCTCCGGCACTTCTGAACTCATCTTGATTCAAATTTCTCAATTCTATAATCCCCCTTGGCTGTAAACCATACACAATTTCAAATGGACTTTTCCCTGTGCTCCTATTCACTGAATTGTTGAATGCAAATTCTGCTTGTGCCAGAATCTGATCCCATTGTCTACATTGCTCAGTGACTAAACTTCTTAGTAAGTTTCCGAGACTCCTGTTCACTACTTCAGTTTTTCCATTTGTCTGAGGGTGATATGATGAACTAAAGGATAAGTTAGTTCCCAGCCTCTTCCATAGAGTTCTCCAAAAGTGTCCTACAAATTTGGTGTCTTTGTCTGAAACTATGCTCCTTGGCAATCCATGTAGTCTTACTAATTCTCTGAAAAATAGATTGGCGATGTGTGTGGCATCGCTTGTCTTCTGGCATGGTATGAAATGTGCCATTTTTGAGAATCTATCCACCACAACAAATATGGAATCACTCCCTTTCTGATTTCTAGGAAATCCCAAAACAAAATCCATATTGATTGCATCCCACAACCTCTCTAGAATTGGTAATGGTTGATACAAACTAGTGTTTTGTTGTCTTCCTTTTGCATATTGACAAATTCTGCATTTGTTCACGAATTTCTTCACTTCTTCTCTCGTGCTTGGCCAATAATATGAATTATTCAATTATGCAAACGTCTTGTCGTGACCAAAGTGTCCAGCTAAACCTCCACTGTGTTTTTCTTTCAACAGGTTGTCTCTCATTGAGCACTTCGGAATACATAATTGGCTCCCCTTGAACAGTAATCCATCATGAATCAAATATTCAGTCCATGGGCTTCTATCTCCCAACAAAGGATTCTTGCATGCCTCGTAAGCTTCTTTGAAATCTACATCTTCTTTATACATCTCCTTGAGGTGTTCGAACCCCAAAGTTTCCACCTGGAATTCCTGTACAATCAAACTTCTTCTTCTCAAAGCATCTGCAACTTTGTTAATAGTTTCAACAATGTGTTTAATAACAAAAGTAAAATTCTGCATGAATTCTACCCATTTTGCATGTTTCTGATTCAACTTTTCTTGCCTAGTAATAAATTGCAAAGCATGATTATCAATGTACAAGACAAAGTCTTTAGGAATTAAATAATGCCTCCATTTTTTCAAAGCTTGAATCACCACATAAAATTCATTTTCATATGTGGAATACTTTTTCTTGGCGTCATTCAGTTTCTCACTGAAATAAGCAACTGGCTTATTGTCCTGGCTCAAGACTGCTCCAATAGCTAATCCACTTGTGTCACATCTCACCTGGATTGTTTTCCCAAAATATGGCAAAACCAGAATTGGTTGCTATGTGATTTTCTCTTTCAATACTTTGAAACTTTTTTCAGCTTCCTCCGTTCAACTGAAGGACTTGTGTTTCTTCTTCACAGTGTCTAACATGGGTGCACATATGCCACTGAAATTTCTGATAAATTTTCTATAGAAGCTTGCTAACCCATAAAAAATTCTTACTTCAAATATGTTGCTCGGCGATGGACATTCTCTGATTGCTCTCACCTTTCCTGGGTCCATCTTCAATTCATTTGAAGAGATTAAGAAACCCAAATATATGAGCTCCTTCTTCATAAAAGAATTTTTCTTCATATTTATCAACAACTTCTCTTGCTGCAACCTTTCCATCACTGCTGTTAGATGTCTTAGGTGTTCTTCTTTTGTCTTGCTGAAAATTAGTATGTCATCCAGATATACTATGACAAATTTTCCAATGAAGTCTTTCAACACTTCATTCATCAACCTCATAAATGTACTTGGTGCATTTGTCAACCCAAATGGCATGACCAGCCATTCAAATAATCCTTCATTCGTCTTGAATGTTGTTTTCCATTCATCTCCCTCTCTCATTCTTATTTGATGATATCCGCTCTTCAAGTCTACCTTGGAAAAATATCTTGCTCCGCTTAAACAGTCCATCAAATCATCCATCCTCGGTAAAGGAAATATGTATCTAATGGTTATCTTGTTTATGGCTCAAGAATCTGTACACATCCTCCATCCTCCATCTTTCTTTGGGCTCAATACAGTCGGTACTGCACATGGGCTTAGGCTTTCCCTAACTAACCCTTTATCCAACAACTCCTAGACTTGATTCTTGACTTCCTCATTCTCTCTAAGTGTCAACCTATAAGTTGCTTTATTTGGTAAACTAGCTCTTGGAATAAGGTCAATATGATGGCTTATGCTCCTAATAGGTGGCAATGAGTGTGGTAACTCATCCACGACTATATCAATAAAGTTTTCTAACAGTTCCTGGATTTCCATAGGCAAATATTCTACAGAAGCATTTGTAAGGATAACTCTAGGCTTCCTCACTACAACAAACTGCATTTCTTTCTCCTTCTTGACTTGTTTTAAGATCTCCTTCCCGCTTATGAGAAGTATGATTGGACTAGCTTCTGGCTTTTTCTCTTTGTCTTCTATGGGTAACAACATATGTGTCCTACCATTCCTTTCTAGGGTATAGGTATTATTTCTTCCATCATGAATAACCTTTCGGTCATATTGCCATGACCTTCTCAATAAAATATGACATACATCCATAGGAATTACATCACATAATATTTCATCTTTGTAACCTCTTATCTTAAATTCAACTTGACACTGTTGACTTACCATGACTTGATGCCCTTTTTGCAACCATGATACCTTATATGGCTTTGGGTGTGCAGTTGTCTTCATCTCCAACGTTCCCACCATCTCTGTGGATACTAGATTTTCAGTGCTTCCACTATCTATGATCACTTTGAAAACTATGTCTTTCGACTTGCAAGCAGTTTTGAATAGGCTTGTTTGCTGAATTAGTTCCTCTGATTCCTTTTCTGGTTTGAGAAGAACTTTCCTCATCATGAGGTTTCTTCCTCCTTCTGTTGCTTCTGCTTCCACATGCTTCTTCGCTTTAGCAATATGTGCTTCCCCACCTTCTTTTTTTTTGTCAGGACATTCCCTAGATTTGTGTCCTTCTTTTCCACAGGTATAGCATTTAACTATGCCTCCTCTAGCTCTTCTTCTTCCTCTACCTCTAGGAAAAGAACTTCTTCCGCCATGTTGTCCTTCTTTGGAGATTCCACCCTTCTCATGGTGACTATGTTGTTTGTCATCTTCAGGGTTCGACTTCCAAAACTTTTCTCTGGTGGTTCCTTTGCCTCTGCTTGAGTTTCCACCTCTGGTTCATTGGCTTTGCCTCCTGGCCAACTTTTCTTCAGCTTTCAAGACTGCTTGATAGGCATCCTCAACTTGACTGACAGACATCATGCTGATCTCCTCTTGGATGTCATATCTCAGCCCATTGATGTATCTGGTTGTCTTCTCATCTTCATTCTCTTTCTGTCCAGCCCTGATGTTTAGTTGGTAAAATTCTTCAGTGTACTCCTTCACTGATAAACCTCTCCGTTTCAGATTCTGCAATCTTCTGTAAAGATTGATCTGGTAATCCTTCGGGATAAATTTTTCCTTCAACTTAGCTACCATCCTATCCCAGCTTTTAATTTTCTGCTTACCATTTCTTCTGCGTTCGACTTGTAGTTCATCCCACCATAACGCTGCATGGCCTTTCAATATTGTCATTGCATCTTCATCATCTTGTCTTCTTTGATATCTTTGTAATCGAAGTATTTGTCAGTGGCACGTACCCAATCCAACAATTCTTCAAATTCAAAATTGCCTTCGTACATAGGTACCTCTATCCTTTCTCTCGCTCCTATTCTTGAAACAACATGTATCATGCGAGCTTGTGCAGCATCCTCTGCTACATTTTCCTCGATCTCTGCCTCTTCACTTTCATCCTCACTGACATCACCAACATTTGGTACTCTTCTTTGTGCGGTATCCATGGCATCTAATCTCATTTTGAGTCACCTCATTTCTTCTTCCATCTCTGCATTCGCTCTGCGTCTTCTAGGAAACATGACTTCACTTCGTCACCTACAAACATAAATTTAAAATTTCCTTGATACCACAAATGACACCAACCTTCTTCCTTTTCCTTTGTCTGTTGTCCGCAAAAAAACTCAAATTCTTACCTCTAATACCACCTGATGCAGAACCCCTACCTCACCCTTTGGCAGGGTCCGCGACCTCCCGGTCACTGGATCATTCCTTCCTGCTGAACCGAAATAACTCTCTGGTTCCTGTTGGAACCCTTCGAACAGATCCACAAGTCCCTTTGTCCCTGATGCTGGATTTGATAAGCCTTGCATGCATGCCACCTTTTCGGTGCCCTTCTCATTTCCAAGCCAACAGATACCTTTGCGTTGACTCATTTTCTCTCTCATGACCTCGAGCTGTGACCTAAGGCTCCAGACTATGCGCCTTTCGCATTTCGTAAGTTCAGGACTCCTACATGTGAGCTCTCCCCGGCTCCCTGTCTTTCGAAATGTCGAAACCCAAAAAGGGCCTAAAGGCTCCTCCTTTAAGCCTTCTCCACACGACCTTGTCCTATGGCCTAGGGATACTCCTCCGAGTGCTTTGGATTTCGCGATTCGGGGAACCGCAATGCAGTGATCCTCCTTTCCCTTTCAAATCCCCAAAACCTAGAGACCCGATACCTCTCGGTTCTATGGTCCAGATCTGTCACTAGATCAATGACCCAGATCAAATCCCGATGATCTCCTTTTCGGGATTTTGTGGAGTCTTCAGCTGCCAACTCCCGGTGACTTTCAGATCTCTGCCACGTGTCCTTTAAAATGGAAGGTTTTGATCCTTTCGTGAAATCCCCTTTCATGATTTTGGCCCGGTCTTCTCCTTCATTTCCTCGATGCTGAAATGATGACCAACAACCATGTATCCCCTTTGATGGACAGCTGTAACTCTTAATCACGATCAATGATCGTGATCTTTTCGGGATGATCAAATCTCGACATTCTTCCTTTCGACAATTTGGGAGAGTCTTCACTCTCATCTCCCGATAAACAAATCCCTGGTGGCTTCTAGATCTTTGCCATGCGTCACTCCCGATCCAATGGTCAGAATGATTTCGGGATTTCGACGATCACAAATCCTCGTTTCTCACCACCCTTATGCACTTGAGTTTCGAAACCCCGATGGTTTCTGGATCTTCGCCATGTGTCTTATAATGATGGATGGTTCTGACGCTTTCGGGACTCTGATGAGTCTGTTCCACTTTGCATACACAAGGTTAAATCTCGTGCACCTTCCTCCAGCTCTGATCACTATCGGTCCTCTGTACTAGATCTGAGGATCTGAGATGCTCCTCCTCTCGAGCTTTTCCGTCTCTCAGACTTAGAAGGTTTTCTAAGTGTCGAAGACCCTAGCCTTAAATTATTCCCTGCTGAAGATCTATACTCAAAAGTACTATCCTTCATGAGCTTTGTCCTCTTTGAAGATTTGACCTCTTACATACACCTTGCATTCGAAGATCTTGAATAACTCAGATTCGAGGAATTTTCTTGAAAAGAAAATACCTTACGCCTGCCTGGTGTTCTCTTAGGTTATTCCTTCGAAACTTGGCTTCTTCTAGACTCTATGCATTCCTTTCACTTGGATCCTCAAGTTACCTCTGTTCTCTCTCTGAACCCTTCTCTCTGATTCGTTCTAAGACTCAGTCAATGCACACCTTGCGTTTGTGAATGCACACCTTGCATACACGGTTCGGAAGAGAAACGATTGGAACTGATCCACTTTCATTACAGGTTCATAAAATCGTCTTCTCGAACTCTCATACAAGAACCAAAATGAAACAAATACCACATACGGAATGAAATATTCATGCAATCACATTCAGATGAACATAGTCTAGTTTGGGACAAATTTCGCCTGTTCCATTCATTCAAAAAAACGAAAAATACACATGGTGTTCCTTTGCTCTATTCTACTCTGGTTCTAGTACAATCCTTTCAGACTCTATTTTGTATATCTCTATTACAAATTGAAAATAAGAATATCTAAGGACTGGCTCCGTGAGCTCTCTCGTCCTATTATGAAATCTATCATTTCAAACTTAAAATTGTTACCTACTCTGTCCCATTACAATAACTGCTAATTACTATCAGACAGAGTCAACACTCCATGTCTACGATTTCTCATAGTCCTTAGAGACTTTTCAAACAAGTTACAATATTCAAATTGCTCAACAAAATATCTCAACATCCCAATTAAATTCTAAGTAAATGCCCGATTTGAATTTTAGGCGTTGTTGAAATCTCTTCTGATTGCCTCCACGTGTGTGTTGTCGACCTTGAAGGCAATGCTCATGCATCAGCATGAAAAGCACTATCCATCTAGGATAGTTTCACCAACAAAATCATTGATCTTCATCTCATTGTTCCACATACAAGCATGGGTTCTCTCAACCACAACTCAACTGCAAAGTATCTTCTCGTGAGGGATTTCACCATAAGGGGACCACTTTGGAGTTCATCCATTTGTATTTCTTATCAACCGTGACAAGAAAATGATGAGTCATCTTTACATCAAACAAATTATGCATCATATATCAAATAATTCATCTTCATCATGTATCAATGAGAACTCATTGATCCATCTTCATCTATGCATCATATCAATGATAACTTATTGATCCATCTTCATCGTTTGGTTTCCACTTGACATCTATCATTCTCATGAAGGACAATACATATACATTGTTCATCAATCATCAATCAATCAAGCCTATATCAATCAATCCATTGACATCAATCAATCACTTGACATCAATCAATCACTCAATCACTTGACATCAATCCTTTGACATCAATCAATCAAACCATTGGCATCAATGACAACATGATCCAACAATCTCCCCATTTGGCATTGATGACAATACCAACATTGACGTCAACACCAATCATTGATGTAAACATGTAGACAAGGCATGCTCTACATCAATAGTCATCAATTATAATAATGTGACTATCTCTCCCCATCAGACTATCNATCAATGGAAAAGGGCCATTCTCCTCTTGGGGCTGCTCCCCTTTCTTGAACTCTCCTTGGGGTTGATCCCCTTGTCTGGTTGCCTCTAAATAATCTCTCCCCTTTTGAACAAGGAATACCAAATTATCTGATGTAATGCTGAAAATACATTGCTCATGCTCCCCCTATGACCATCGCTCCCCCTGGAATTATGCCTCTGTGCTTTTTCTTCAAGTATAGGTCTATTTTCTAGGTATGCATCTGATAATTATCTCCTCCAAGAATCATTGGAAGAAGAATGACTTCCCCTATGGGTATGTCTCCCCCGATCTTCAATCGGATCATAGATCAACCACTCTCTCTATGACGATCCTTGGACCTGTCCATACATCAAACTTTTGCCATACCATACATCATGAATCAAAGATATGAAAATAGAGAATCATGAACAAAATATCAACCAAGTACATCATGTGCCAAAATGTGCCTACCATGCACATCACTCATGTACATCAACCATGTATATCAACATCATACAAAAATATATCATCAATGAAATGTATCAACCATATGCTTCCATCAA
>SNQJ01S0052083.1:43463-58663 GCA_010110895.2 Picea sitchensis | reverse complement strand
AAACTGCTAAAAATAGTAAATTACCAAAATTGCCAGAAACATGTTTTGGGCCAGTTGGAGAAGGTGGGTGGCCACCGATATCCACCTGGATCACTTCGGCAGGGTCTGCGACCTCTTGGTCACTGGATCATTCCTTCCTGCTGAGCCTAAATAACTCTCTGGTTCCTATTGGAACCCTTCGAACAGATCCACAGGTCCCTTTGTCCCTGACGCTGGCTTTGAGAAGCCCTGCATGCACGCCACCTTTTCGGTGCCCTTCTCCTTTCCAAGCCAACATATGCCTCTGCGTTGACTCCTTTTCTCTCTCATGACCTCGGGCTGTGACCCAAGGCTCCAGACTACGTGCCTTTCGTGTTTCGGAAGTTCGGGACTCCTACATGCGAGCTCTCCCCGGCTCACTGTCTTTCGAAATGTCGAAACCCGAAAAGGGCCTAACGACTCCTCCTTTAAGCCTTCTCCACATGACCTTGTCATGTGGCCTAGGGCTACTCTTCTGAGTGCTTTGGCTTTCGCGATTCGGGGAACCGCAATGCAGTGCTCTTCGTTTCCCTTTCAAATCCCCGAAACCCATAGACCCTATACCTCTCGGTTCTATGGTCCAGATCTGTCACTTGATCAACGACCCAGATCAAATCCCGACGATCTCCCTTTTGGGATTTTGCGGAGTCTTCACCTCCCAACTCTCGGTGACCAAACTCCCAGTGACTTCCGAATCTTTGCCACGCGTCCTCTAAAATGGATGGTTCTGATCCTTTCGCGAAATCCCCTTTCGCGTTTTTGGCCCGGTCTTCTCCTTCGTTTCCCTGGTGCCAAAACACTGACCAACAACCACGTATCCCCTCCGATGGACGGTTGTAACTCTTAATCACTATCAACGGTCGTGATCTTTTCGGGATGATCAACGGTCAAGATCAAATCCCAGAATTCTTCCTTTCAACAATTTGGGAGAGTCCTCACTCTCGTTTCCTGGTAAACAAATCCCCGGTGGCTTCTGGATCTTTGCCACGCGTCGCTCCCAATCCAACGGTTGGAATGATTTTGGGATTTCAGCAATCACGAATCCTCGTTTCTCACTACCCTTATGCACATGAATTCCGAAACCCCGATGGTTTATGGATCTTCGCCATGTGTCTTATAACGATGGACGGTTTTGACGCTTTCAGGACTCTGATGAGTCCGTTCCACTTTGAATACACAAGGTTAAACCTCATGCGTCTTCCTCCAGATCCGATGGCTATTGGTCCTCTGTACTAGATCTGACGATCTACGATGCTCCTCATCCTGAGCTTTTTCGTCTCTCAGACTTAGAAGGTTTTCTAAGTGTCGAAGACCTCAGCCTTCAATTCTTCCCTGCTGAAGATTTGTACTCAAAAGTACTATCCTTCCTAAGCTTTGTCCTCTTTGAAGATTCGACCTCTTACGCACACCTTGTGTTTGAAGATCTCGAATAACTCAAATTCGAGGAATTTTCTTGAAAAGAAAATACCTTACGCCCGTCTGGCGTTCTCTTAGGTTATTCCTTCGAAACTTGGCCGCTTCTAGCCTCTATGCATTCCTTGCACTTGGATCCTCAAGTTCCCTCTGTTCTCTCTCTAAGCCCTTCTCTCTGAGTCGTTATAAGACTCAGTCAACGCACACCTTGTGTTTGTGAATGCACACCTTGCATACATGGTTCGGAAGAGAAACGATTGGAACCGATCCACTTTCGTTACAGGTTCATAAAATCGTCTTCTCGAAATCTCATACAGGAACGAGAATGAAACAAATACCACATACAGAATGAAATATTCATGCAATCACATTCAAATGAACACAGTCCAGTTTGGGACAACTTTCGTCTGTTCCATTCATTCAAAAAAACAAAAAATACATATGGTGTTCCTCTGCTCTATTCTACTCTAGTTCTACTACAATCCTTTCATACTCTATTCTGTATATCTCTATTACAAATTGAAAATCAGAATATCTAAGGACTGGCTTTGTGAGCTCTCTCGTCCTATTCTAAAATCTATCATTTCAAACTTAAAATTGTTACCTACTCTGTCCCATTACAATAACTGCTAATTACTATTAGACAAAGTCAACACTCCATTTCTGCGATATCTTACAGTCCTTAGAGACTTTTCAAACAAGTTACAATATTCAAATTGCTCAACAAAATATCTCAACAACCCAATTAAATTATGAATAAATGTCCGATTTGAATTCTAGGCATTGTTGAAATCTCTTCTGATTGCCTCCACGTGTGCGTTGTCAACCTTGAAGGCGATGGTCCTTCTTCATATTCCCCTGGTTAAAAAAAATTATGGACTCTTGTCCACGAGCTCCTGCATTGTCTTTCCATGCTTCAAAATATCAGGTTCTGTCACCCAACTTGCATCTTCCATTGGGTGATCTTTCCATTTCACCAGATACTCAGGATATGTCTTTCTCCTGGTTTTCTTTCCATCTCTCTGCTCAATAATTTTCTCCATCTGAGGTTTCTCTATTGTGGGTAACTGCTCTTCCCACTGAATTTATTTCTAATCATTTGATTCTCCTTCTTCATCTCTCCTATAAGGATATAAGTATGCAACATTGAATATCAACGATATCCCAACATTTTTTGGCAACTCAATCTCATAAGCATTGGCTGCGAATTTTCTGAGAATCCTGCATGGTCCAATCTTTTTCATCTTTAGCTTATTGTAAATTCCCCTTGGGAATCTCTCTTTTCTCAAGTGAACTAAAACCTCATCTCCAATTTTGAATTGAACTTCTCTTCTCTTTTGGTCAACTCTGCTCTTGTATTTCTAGTTGTTGTCCTATAGCTTCTCTCTAACTCTGTCATGAAGTTTCTACATTTCTGTTGAAAAATCTTCTTCTCCAGCACTTCTGAACTCATCTTGATTCAAATTTCTCAATTCTGTAACCCCCCTTGGCTGTAAACCATACACAATTTCAAATGGACTTTTCCCTGTGCTCCTATTCACTGAATTGTTGAATGCAAATTCTGCTTGTGCCAGAATCTGATCCCATTGTCTACCTTGCTCAGTGACTAAACTTCTCAATAAGTTTCCGAGACTCCTGTTCACTACTTCAGTTTTTCCATCTGTCTGAGGGTGATATGGTGAACTAAAGGATAAGTTAGTTCCCAGCCTCTTCCATAGAGTTCTCCAAAAGTGTCCTACAAATTTGGTGTCTCTGTTTGAAACTATGCTCCTTGGCAATCCATGTAGTCTTACTAATTCTCTGAAAAATAGATTGGCGATGTGTGTGGCATCGCTTGTCTTCTGGCATGGTATGAAATGTGCCATTTTTTAGAATCTGTCCACCACAACAAATATGGAATTACTCCCTTTCTGATTTCTAGGAAATCCCAAAACAAAATCCATACTGATTGCATCCCACAACCTCTCTAGAATTGGTAATGGTTGATACAAACTAGTGTTTTGTTGTCTTCCTTTTGCATATTGACAAATTCTGCATTTGTTCACGAATTTCTTCACTTCTTCTCTCATGCTTGGCCAATAATATGAATTATTCAATTGTGCAAACGTCTTGTCGTGACCAAAGTGTCTAGCTAAACCTCCATTGTGTTTTTCTTTCAGCAGGTTGTCTCTCATTGAGCACTTCAGAATACATAATTGGCTCCCCTTGAACAGTAATCCATCATGAATCAAATATTCAATCCATGGGCTTCTATCTCCCAATAAAGGATTCTTGCATGCCTCGTAAGCTTCTTTGAAATCTGCATCTTCTTTATACATCTCCTTGAGGTGTTCAAACCCCAAAGTTTCCACCTGGAATTCCTGTACAATCAAACTTCTTCTTCTCAAAGCATCTGCAACTTTGTTAACAGTTTCAACAATGTGTTTAATAACAAAAGTAAAATTATGCATGAATTCTACCCATTTTGCATGTTTCTGATTCAACTTTTCTTGCCTAGTAATAAATTGCAAAGCATGATTATCAATGTACAAGACAAACTCTTTAGGAATTAGATAATGCCTCCATTTTTTCAAAGCTTGAATCACCACATAAAATTCCTTTTCATACGTGGAATACTTTTTCTTGGCGTCATTCAGTTTCTCACTAAAATAAGCAACTGGCTTATTGTCCTGGCTCAAGACTGCTCCAACAGCTAATCCACTTGTGTCACATCTCACCTGGAATGTTTTCCCAAAATATGGCAAAACCAGAATTGGCTGCTCTGTGATTTTCTCTTTCAACACTTTGAAACGTTTTTCAGCTTCCTCCGTCCAACTGAAGGACTTGTGTTTCTTCTTCACAGTGTCTAACATGGGTGCACATATGCCACTGAAATTTCTGATAAATTTTCTATAGAAGCTTGCTAACCCATGAAAACTTCTTACTTCAAATATGTTGCTCGGCGATGGCCATTCTATGATTGCTCTCACCTTTCCTGGGTCCATCTTCAATTCATTTGAAGAGATTAAGAAACCCAAATATATGAGCTCCTTCTTCATAAAATAATTCTTCTTCATATTTATCAACAACTTCTCTTGCTGCAACATTTCCATCACTGTTGTTAGATGTCTTAGGTGTTCTTCTTTTGTCTTGCTGAAAATTAGTATGTCATCCAGATATACTATGACAAATTTTCCAATGAAGTCTTTCAACACTTCATTCATAAACCTCATAAATTTACTTGGTGCATTTGTCAACCCAAACAACATGACCATCCATTCAAACAATCCTTCATTCGTCTTGAATGTTGTTTTCCATTCATCTCCCTCTCTCATTCTTATTTGCTGATATCCGCTCTTCAAGTCTACCTTGGAAAAATATCTTGCTTCACTTAAACAGTCCATCAAATCATCCATCCTCGGTAAAGGAAATATGTATCTAATGGTTATCTTGTTTATGGCTCAAGAATCTGTACACATCCTCCATCCTCCATCTTTCTTTGGGCTCAATACAGTCGGTACTGCACATGGGCTTAGGCTTTCCCTAACTAACCCTTTATCCAACAACTCCTAGACTTGATTCTTGACTTCCTCATTCTCTCTAAGTGTCAACCTATAAGCTTCTTTATTTGGTAAACTAGCTCTTGGAATAAGGTCAATATGATGGATTATGCTCCTAATAGGTGGCAATGAGTGTGGTAACTCATCCATGACTATATCAACAAAGTTTTCTAACAGTTCCTGGATTTCCATAGGCAAATATTCTACAGAAGCATTTGTAAGGATAACTCTAGGCTTCCTCACTACAACAAACTGCATTTCTTTCTCCTTCTTGACTTATTTTAAGATCTCCTTCCCGCTTATGAGAAGTATGCTTGGAATAGCTTCTGGTTTTTTCTCTTTGTCTTCTATGGGTAACAACATATGTGTCCTACCATTCCTTTCTAGGGTATAGGTATTATTTCTTCCATCATGAATAACCTTTCGGTCATATTGCCATGACCTTCTCAATAAAATATGGCATACATCCATAGGAATTACATCACATAATATTTCATCTTTGTAACCTCTTATCTTAAATTCAACTTGACACTGTTGACTTACCATGACTTGATGCCCTTTTTGCAACCATGATACCTTATATGGCTTTGGGTGTGCAATTGTCTTTGTCTCCAACTTTCCCACCATCTCTGTGGATATTATATTTTCAGTGCTTCCACTATCTATGATCACTTTGAAAACTCTGTCTTTCGACTTGCAAGCTGTTCTGAATAGGCTTGTTCGCTGAATCAGTTCCTCTGGTTCCTTTTCTGGTTTGAGAAGAACTTTCCTCATCATGAGGTTTATTCCTCCTTCTTCTGCTTCTGATTCCACATGCTTCTTCGCTTTAGCAATATGTGCTTCTCCACCTTCTTTTTTTTTGTCAGGACATTCCCTAGATTTGTGTCCTTCTTTTCCACAGGTATAGCATTTAACTACGCCTCCTCTAGCTCTTCCTCTTCCTCTACCTCTGGGAAAAGAACTTCTTCCTCCATGTTGTCCTTCTTTGGAGATTCCACCCTTCTCATGGTGACTATGTTGTTTGTCATCTTCAGGGTTCGACTTTCAAAACTTTTCTCAGGTGGTTCCTTTGCCTCTGCTTGAGTTTCCACCTCTGGTTCGTTGGCTTTGCCTCCTGTCCAACTTTTCTTCAGCTTTCAAGGCTGCTTGATAGGCATCCTCAACTTTACTGACAGACATCATGCTGATCTCCTCTTGGATGTCATATCTCATCCCATTGATATATCTGGTTGTCTTCTCATCTTCATTCTCTTTCTGTCCAGCCCTGATGTTTAGTTGGTAAAATTCTTCAGTGTACTCCTTCACTGATAAACCTCTCCGTTTCAGATTCTGCAATCTTCTGTAAAGATTGATCTGGTAATCCTTTGGGATAATTTTTTCCTTCAACTTAGCTACCATCCTATCCTAGCTTTTAATTTTCTTCTTACCATTTCTTCTGCGTTCGGCTTGTAGTTCATCCCACCATAATGTTGCATGGCCTTTCAATATTGTCATTTCATGCTTCATCATCTTGTCTTCTTCGATATCTTTGTAATCGAAGTATTTGTCAGTGGCACGTACCCAATCCAACAATTCTTCAAATTCAAAATTGCCTTCGTACATAGGTACCTCTATCCTTGCTCTCGCTCCTATTCTTGAAACAACATGTATCATGTGAGCTTGTGCAACGTCCTCTGCTACATTTTCCTTGACCTCTGCCTCTTCACTTTCATCCTCACTGACATCACCAGCATTCGGTACTCTTCTTTGTGCGGTATCCATGGCATCTAATCTCATTTTGAGTCGCCTCATTTCTTCTTCCATCTCTGCATTCTCTCTGCATCTTCTAGGCAGCATGACTTCACTTCGTCACCTACAAACATAAATTTAAAATTTCCTTGATACCACAAATGGCACCAACCTTCTTCCTTTTCCTTTGTCTGTTGTCCGCAAAAAAACTCAAATTCTTACCTCTGATACCACCTGATGCAGAACCCCTACCTCACCCTTTGGCAGGGTCTGTGACCTCCCAGTCACTGGATCGTTCCTTCCTATTGAGCCGAAATAACTCTCTGGTTCCTATTGGAACCCTTCGAACAAATCCACAAGTCCCTTTGTCCCTGATGCTGGCTTTGAGAAGCCTTGCATGCATGCCACATTTTCGGTGCCCTTCTCATTTCCAAGCCAACAGATACCTCTGCGTTGACTCATTTTCTCTCTCATGACCTCGAGCTGTGACCTAAGGCTCCAAACTATGCACCTTTCGCATTTCGTAAGTTCAGGACTCCTACATGTGAGCTCTCCCCGGCTCCCTGTCTTTCAAAATGTCGAAACCCAAAAAGGGCCTAAAGGCTCCTCCTTTAAGCCTTCTCCACACAACCCTGTCCTGTGGCCTAGGGATACTCCTTCGAGTGCTTTGGATTTCGTGATTCAGGGAACCATAATGCAATGATCCTCCTTTCCCTTTCAAATCCACGAAACCTAGAGACCCAATACCTCTCGGTTCTACGGTCCATATCTGTCACTAGATCAATGACCCAGATCAAATCCCGACGATCTCCTTTTCAGGATTTTGTGGAGTCTTCAGCTGCCAACTCCCATGACTTCCGGATCTCTACCACACGTCCTCTAAAATGGAAGGTTCTGATCCTTTCGTGAAATCCCCTTTCACGATTTTGGCCCGGTCTTCTCCTTCATTTCCTCAATGCTGAAATGCTGACCAACAACCATGTATCCCCTCTGATGGACAACTGTAACTCTTAATCATGATCAACGATCATGATCTTTTCGGGATGATCAAATCTCGACATTCTTCCTTTCGACAATTTGGGAGAGTCTTCACTCTCGTCTCCCGGTAAACAAATCCCTGGTGGCTTCTGGATCTTCGCCATGTGTCACTCCCGATCCAATGGTCAGAATGATTTCGAGATTTCGACGATCACAAATCCTCATTTCTCACCACCCTTATGCACATGAGTTTCGAAACCTCGATGGTTTCTGGATCTTCGCCACGTGTCTTATAATGACGGAAGGTTCTGACGCTTTCGGGACTCTGATGAGTCTGTTCCACTTTTCATACACAAGGTTAAACCTCGTGCACCTTCCTCCAGCTCTGATCGCTATCGGTCCTCTGTACTAGATCTGAGGATCTGAGATGCTCCTCCTCCCGAGCTTTTCCGTCTCTCAGACTTAGAAGGTTTTCTAAGTGTCAAAGACCCCAGCCTTAAATTCTTCCCTACTAAAGATCTATACTCAAAAGTACTATCCTTCCTGAGCTTTGTCCTCTTTGAATATTCGACCTCTTACGTACACCTTGCGTTCGAAGATCTTGAATAACTCAGATTCGAGGAATTTTCTTGAAAATAAAATACCTTACGCCTGCCTGGTGTTCTCTTAAGTTATTCCTTCGAAACTTGGTTGCTTCTAGCCTCTATGCATTCCTTTCACTTGGATCCTCAAGTTACTTCTGTTCTCTCTCTGAACCCTTCTCTCTTAGTTGTTCTAAGACTCAATCAACACACACCTTGCGTTTGTGAATGCACACCTTGCATACACGGTTCGGAAGAGAAACGATTGGAACTGATCCACTTTCGTTACAGGTTCATAAATTCGTCTTCTCGAACTCTCATACAGGAACCAAAATGAAACAAATACCACATACGAAATGAAATATTCAGGCAATCACATTCAGATGAACATAGTCTAGTTTGGGAAAAATTTCGTCTGTTCCATTCATTCAAAAAAATGAAAAATACACATGGTGTTCCTTTGCTCTATTCTACTCTGGTTCTACTACAATCCTTTCATACTCTATTTTGTATATCTCTATTACAAATTGAAAATCAGAATATCTAAGGACTGGCTCCCTGAGCTCTCTCGTCCTGTTCTGAAATCTATCATTTCAAACTTAAAATTGTTACCTACTCTGTCCCATTACAATAACTGCTAACTACTATCAAACAGAGTCAACACTCCATGTCTACGATTTCTCACAGTCCTTAGAGACTTTTCAAACAAGTTACAATATTCAAATTGCTCAACAAAATATCTCAACATCCCAATTAAATTCTAAGTAAATGCCCGATTTGAATTTCAGGCGTTGTTGAAATCTCTTCTGATTGCCTCCACATGTGTGTTGTTGACCTTGAAGGCAATTCTCCTGCATCAGCATGAAAAGCACTATCCATCTAGGATAGTTTCACCAACAAAATCATTTATCTTCATCTCATTGTTCCACATACAAGCATGGGTTCTCTCAACCACAACTCAACCGCAAAGTGTCTTCTCGTGAGGGCTTTCACCATGAGGGGACCACTTTGGAGTTCATCCATTTGTACTTCTTATCAACCGTGACAAGAAAATAATGAGTCATCTTTACATCAAAAAAATTATGCATCATATATCAAAGAATTCATCTTCATCATGTATCAATGAGAACTCATTGATCCATCTTCATCTATGCATCATATCAATGATAACTTATTGATCCATCTTCATCGTTTGGTTTCCACTTGAAATCTATCATTCTCATGAAGGACAATACATATACATTGTTCATCAATCATCAATCAATCAATCCTATCAATCAATCCATTGACATCAATCAATCACTTGACATCAATCAATCACTCAATCACTTGACATCAATCCTTTGACATCAATCAATCAAACCATTGGCATCAATGACAACATGATCCAACAATCTCCCCCTTTGGCATTGATGACAATACCAACATTGATGTCAACACCAATCATTGATGTAAACATGTAGACAAGGCATGCTCTACATCAATAGTCATCAATTATAATAATGTGACTATCTCTCCCCATCAGACTATCTCTCCCTATCAATAAACATCAATCACATTAATGTGACTATCTCTCCCCCTTTGACATCAATGGAAAAGGGCCATTCTCCTCTTAGGGTTGCTCCCCTTGTCTGGTTGCCTCTAAATAATCTCTCCCCTTTTGAACAAGGAATACCAAATTATCTGATGTAATGTTGAAAATGCATTGCTCATGCTCCCCCTATGACCATCGCTCCCCCTAGAATTATGCCTCTGTGATTTTTCTTCAAATATAGGTCTATTTTCTAGGTATGCATCTGATAATTATCTCCTCCTAGAATCATGGGAAGAAGAATGACTTCCCCTATGGGTATGTCTCCCCTGATCTTCAATCGGATCATAGATCAACCACTCTCTCTATGACGATCCTTGGACCTGTCCATGCATCAAACTTGTGCCATACCATACATCATGAATCAAAGATATGAAAATAGATAATCATGAACAAAATATCAACCAAGTACATCATGTGCCAAAATGTGCCTACCATGCACATCACTCATGTACATCAACCATGTATATCAACATCATACAAAAATATATCATCAATGAAATGTATCAACCATATGCTTCCATCAACATGTCATCCATGTGCATCTATCAATATGCCAACCATGTGCATCTGCCAATATGTCGACCATGTGCATCTACCAATATGCCAAACATGTGCATCTACCAATATACTAGAAGTGTACCAATCATTCATCAACTATAGATCAAGCTATGACTCCTCAACAATGTACAACATGACCAACGACATGTCCCAATATGTAGTCCAACCATATGCCAAATGCATGCACCATGATATCCAACAAGTATGCTTCCAATAACACATCATAAGATATGTCAATGAAACTCAAATAAGTACCAGCCATGTACCTCAACAGATTAGCCTCAAGCCTCCATGCACTACAACAAATACTAAGCATCCAAAAATACATGTACTAGTAGTATGCTCCAATAGATCAATAAGATCTCTAGCTATCATCATCATGATATATCATATAATCAAGGTTCCATAACTTCTGTTAGTCCCTAAAGTTGACTACTAAGGGCAAGCTAGGGCATCATTGATTTATTGCAAAAGTGTTTTGAGGGTTTTATGATTGTTTTTTTTAGTAAGGTGGTTTGAAACTGGTTTCAAGGTAACAACATAACATGAAAAACAAGATTAAAACAAAGTATATCCCAATGACTGAATAATAGGTAAACACAAAGATGGGTCAAACCGACTAAGAAAAAGGAAGGTGAAGCCTTCAATTTGTCAACTTCACAAGAATTCTTGCCTCAAAATATTATAAAGAAACAAGATTATCAGCTTGATATCAAACTTGAAAAATTATCTTTACAGTAAAATTTCCACTGTATAAATTATTAGTCAAGAATAAAAAAGCATTGCAATTCGAATAATGAATTCAAGCATGAATAAAGAAATAACAGAATAGAAAAAGAGGGTCTAACCATCCATATGCCTTTGCTATTAAGTGTCAAATTGAACATAAATGCCTTTACAATGTGCTTCACAAAAAGGTCCCTTRGATCTCCAATTTTTYGACYHRAACATGGTYTTTCTTCTGTCTATTTAAAYTATCTATAAAACTTCYAGATCCTATCATCTAGTATASCTTTAATGACTAGATTTCRAATAGTATCTAKCTACTAAGGYAGTTCACTCAAAAAKAKCTTCTACAATCCCAAAATAGATCACAACTCAACARCTTGATATTGCAAATATTGCCAGCATTACATTTGACTCTACAAAATAGGAATTTAGTTTGATTTTGTAAAACAGATCGAGGTCTTAGCATTTTACTGGCCAAAAACGAGTAGGCCTTGCCATATTTCCTGGAAAACGTTTGAATCATAATTGTAGCAAATTTCCATGTTACCTTTAAGATATAATCACAGCAGTGGCTTTAGCATTTCTTTGTTTGAGCTTTGCGGTAAGCACGACATTGTGCCAATAGAGTTTGAAATTAATCTCCCTGAGTTCTTTGAGAAATGTGCTTTGCTCTTTCTTCTTCTTTTTAAAACTTTGAATCCTTTCTTGCTGGCGAGCATTCCATTGTTCTATCTGCGCCTTCTCCTTCTTTAATTGTCTTATTGTTTTCTGAAACTCCTTGATCTTTTCTTTATCAGTTCTAATTTTAACTCTGAATCCTGAGCATTCTTCAAAAGGTACAGGTTCATTTAGGTTTAAGGCAACTCTGGGTTCCTTGGCTTTAACTTGGTACTTTGAGACTAATTCTGAGCTAAGTTCTTCCTCAGAACTTGCTGAATCTATAGCTTCAGGCACATTTGGTATGCGATCCGAGTCTTCAAAGTAATCTTGTTTATCTTCAGGAGTTTCACTGATACCTTTAGCCATCTCTTTACCTTTTGTTAATCTAGTTGAAGCTCTCGTTATAGGACCTGTAGGTGGTGGAATTATTCTTTTTCCTTTGCTGACAGATTTCTTGGGCAATGGAGTTCTTTTTTCCCTTTTCCTGGTACTTGCTTCAACATTCTCAGAGTCATCTTCTATGATTATGAAGTTTTCTTCTTTGATTGAGGGATTGGAGATTGCCTTTGACTTCAGTCTATACTTGTTGGTGACCCTAGTAGAATTTCTTCTAGGTTTCTGTGATACAAACACACCTTTAACCCTTTTCCCTTTGGTTGCAGCACCCCTTTTACTAGTTGATGGCATTTCAAGCTTGACTGTAGTTTGAGTATCAAGATCGTTATCTGAATCATTTTCCCCTTTAACATTTTCCTCAGAAAATGTTTCAATTTCTGGCTCCCACCTAGGTCTTTTACTTCTGCTCCTCCTAGTCACCCTAATATTAGAAATTTCCTCTTTCACAGGGGTTTCATCGAAGATCTCTCGGCTCTGTGTAACGGTCTTTCTCCCTTTGCCTTTCTTCTGCTTATTGGATTGAGTGATAGAGTTTAAAGATCCCGTGAGCCAACTCTAGGGCTTTTGTAATTCATTCAAAGTAGACATGACTAAGGTTTTAATCAAGACTTGATGGAACAAGCTGCTTTTAGCATTGGTGGAGAGTGACTGCACTCTTTTTGACATCTTTGTCAAGCTTTTGAGAAGAAAATAAGGGATATTTAACAGGTAATCACCATTTAAATGCATTAGTATCATGACGTGGTAGATATAGACTAGAGAGAATCTACCTTCACAGGTGATATACCTGTGAATCACGATCAGAGCCGTGTGCCATTTGGGTCGAATCCAACTATGAGGTATTCCCCTTCTCCAATCTAGTTTTTGCTTGTCTGGAAGCAGGAATTGGTTTACAAATTCAGTAACCATGTGCTCTTTCTTCCACCATCTTTCTCCTCCAACTACCAACCTGCAAGCCTTTGCGATAGTCTGTTTTGTTACTAGCATCAACATTTTACCGATTTTGACCTCGTGACCATTGAAATTCAGAGCGAACTCCATGGAGACCTGCTCATCATAACCATGAAAAGTGGTGAGGAATTCAAACCACCTAGCGTCTCTGAAACTTTGAGCCATCTGAGGATAGGCTTCAAGAAGTTCGGCACCCTATGGTTCTATTCTGACAACCTGTCCGCTCCTCTTTGGCACCATCAAACACAATTCTGCAACTGCGCCCTCGGGTTCCAAATTTGCCACCTACAATTGTTAGTGTATGCCGTTTCTTTGAGTGGATACCTACATTCCTCATTGCAAGCTTGAATTCAGCGAAATTGAACAGGTATAATACAACGATCATCAAGAAAAAGGGTGATTTGAATTGAGTCTTGAGCGAGTACACAACAATCGGATTATGAAACAGTTGAATTTCACAAATGATTTCCAAGCTTTCATGGACGCATGCGAACTCTCAACCCACGATTCGTGTTATCATAACGAAATCAGGATGGCAGGCGCGTATCAAGGCATGATTATTTGGCGCTACGGAAATAGGCTTATTCCCGTAGCGCTATTAATGACTTAGCAAAATTTGAACATTTGAAATTCAAACAAGCATACAAGGAGGCACCTCATTTTTAAACCATGTCTTTCAAAATCAAACTTAAATAAACTATCCCAAAACTGTAATGCAAACCATACAAAACAAAAAATTGAAATCAACGAGAAACAAAAAATGAAGTGTGGGTAAGGAAGACTTAGGATAAGGGTTTCTCACTAAACCAAGACAAAATTAGAGACTAACAACTTCACTGTCATAACCAACATTTTTCTTCAACAGAGAATGCCTCAATCCACACTCATGGCTTAGTGATATGCATCCAAGATAGCCTTTTAATTTTTTTATCATTACATTACATAATCCAATATGAAAACCATGAGAACCTGCAACAAACAATGTCAGAACCTACAACAAACAGTGTCATACCCTGCAACAAAGTGTTATACCATCACATCAAGCTGCAACCCAAGTGCATAACCTTTTTCCCAAGGCTTTACCACATGTATGTGGCCTACTGCACATAAAAATCGTGTATGTATGCGACTTATTCAAGATCATCCTACATATGTACGCAACTGTTACGACTGTCACCCGCATATGCCTCTGAATATGACAGACTTGAGCCTCCCTTAAGGCTTCCATTATGCTCTGGTTGTTCAGTCTTCTTCACCCACTTCTATAGGTGTCTCTGCTTCTCAGAACTTGAGCTCTGAGCTTCCATTTTTTCAAAAATGTCTCCCTTCCTTACTTCACTCCTTCTTCTAGTTATGCCATATGAAGTCCTCATCATAGAATTTCTTCTTTTATTCCAGCACTCCCGGGATTTGTGGCCAAATCCACTACAACTGTAGCATCTCATGGTGTTACAGTGAACAACAATATGTCCTACTTGATCACATCTCCAACACCTTGTGGTGTTATAAAATCTTCCATTATATCTCCTTTCATAAGATCTACATTCAAAAGATTTGTGACCATATTCATTACATTAATAACAATGCCCATGAAAAATACTTTCATACATTTGTTTTGGTGTCCCAAAGATAGCTATTTGATGTCTTCCTTGCTTTGTTCTTTTGAAATTTTCTTTCCTTTGTGTAGATGGTTGTTCTGCAACATTGTTTTCCTTCTTTGATGGACTTACCTCATGCTTCTTTGAGGTGCTTGCTTCAACATATGTAGCTTATTCTTTGTATCTAAGACATGGTTTATCATATGGTGATCTTTGACTTTCCAAGATCTCATTCAAGATTTGTGAGCTATTCAAGAATTTGTTTGACTTCTCTACCTTCTTTCTAAGGTCAACAAATTCAACTTCTAACTTATCAAATGATTCTTCCTTTTCATTAATTTGATTCTTCAATAGTTCCTCTACCCTTTTGGCTTCTTCAATTTGGGTCTTGAGATGGACAATAGTTTCAAGACTTTTACTAATATCATCATCTACCTTCATATCTTCTTTTTCATTC
>SNQJ01S0052083.1:26729-39547 GCA_010110895.2 Picea sitchensis | reverse complement strand
AAGTTATAACATATCTTCTTATATTCTTTCCATAGGATAACTACCATCAAACTTTACACAAACTGTTTCTAGATCTTCTTCTTCACTTGAGAAGAATTCAACATCATCACATTTTGAATCATTGCAATCAAGAGTCTTTGGAGATTCTTTACCTTTATTTGAAATACTTTTGAGATCTTCCTTTGTGCTATCTTCACTGGAAATGTTTTCAAGATCACATTTTGAAATAATACAATCAAGGGTTTTTGACGATTCTTTACCTTTGATAATCTTGATGGAGTGGTCTTCAATATCTTCCTTCTCCTTCTTGCTTTGATATGTATCCTCTAGCTTTAGCCATAGATGCTTGGTACAAGTGCATTGTCCCATTCTCTCTTTGATAGGGCTTGAGAGTCCACTAAGAATGGTCTTGAGAGCCAATGCATCATTCTTCTTTCCTTCCCTTTGAGCTACAAACTTTGACTTGTTCTTCAAAGGAACCGATTTACCAATGGCTGCCTTCCAAATAGCCACTCCCATTTCCTTCAAATGTACTCTCATTTCTATTCTCCAAGTAGAATAGTTTTCCTCATCAATTATTGAAACTTCATAATCCATTTGTGTGTCTATGGATCTCCTTCAAGCTTGTTAAGGCTTGTAGTGAAGGCCTGCTCTGATACCAATTGTTGGACACACCGACTACACTGAGAGGGGGGGTGTGAACAGTGTAGGGCTCTTTTTCCAAAAACTTCCCTCTTACACAAAACTCATTAGTTAGCAATCACCATTAACTTATTACTCATTGCTGTCATTTATAATTAGTTTAATGTGAACACATATCAACAATATACCATCAACAATATACCATCAACAAGTCATCACCACAAGGAACACAAAGAACACAAGATGTATGTACACTTTTATTTTTATTATGGACTACAATGCTTGGGTTTATCAACAACAACTGAATAGAGTACAACTCTACAAGAGCATCAACTCTATATGCAAGACTCAACTTACATCCTTAGCACCAACTGAGATGAGGCAACAATCCTCCACATACATCAATCTGTCACAGGCATGTGACCTGTCAGTAGTGCAACCCGTGTCTGTATGTGCCCTGGCTCACTACAACCCGCATATGTATGCGGCTAGTCTTCATTTAGTCTGCGTATGTATGCACCCTAGCTCAAGGCATCCCGTGTATACCTCAGAAACTAGGGTTTCTGAATTTCCAAGACTTCTGTCGTCATGACCTTAGTCTTGTTGAGACTTTGATGCGCTCATGGGATCCTCCAGCCAATCTCTCTCTCAGAATAGATCTTCAATCATGCTCAAGAGATCTTAACCAAGTGTATTTTCATAAGAGACCCTAGCCTCTTATTTATACTCTTCATCTTCTAGGTCACTTAACCCACATCTAGGTCACTTCCTCATTTTAGGGTTAATCACTTTCCATAAATAGAAAGTTCTCCATTACTTTATTAAAATAATCCTTCTTGACTTTGCCACTTTACTTTATCATTAAAATAATGATTTCCCCTTTTCAAGCACTTTGAATTCTTTGACCATTTGGGGTTTCAAGCAACCTCATGGGGTTCCTCCAACTTCATAAGACCATAACTCTCAAACCGTGAGGAATTATGTGACATTCCACATACCACCGAAAATGGCATGACAAGAACTATCCATCTAGGATAGTTTCACCAAAAAAATCACTGATCTTGATCTCATTGTTCCACATACAAGCATGGGTTCTCTCAACCACAACTCAACTGCAAAGCATCTTCCCGTGAGGGCTTTCACCATAAGGGGACCACTTTGGAGTTCATCCATTTGTACTTCTTATCAACCGTGACAAGAAAATAATGAGTCATCTTTACATCGAACAAACTATGCATCATATATCAAAGAATCCATCTTCATCATGTATCGATGACAACTCATTGATCCATCTTCATCTATGAATCATATCAATGATAACTTATTAATCCATCTTCATCGATTGGTTTCCACTTCACATCTATCATTCTCATCAAGGAAAATACATACACATTGTTCATCAATCATCAATCAATCAAGCCTATCAATCAATCACTTGACATCAATCAATCACTCAATCACTTAACATCAATCCCTTGACATCAATCAATCAAACCATTGGCATCATTGACAACATGATCCAACGAATGTATTGTGACTTATTTTTATTTTGATGTATATGTATTGGCAGATGCTATTGACAAGTTTTCCTGAGTGTGCATGACACATGACAGGTTATGGATGCTAATGGAATCAATGGACTTCCTTAGACTCCGAATTGAGTCAGGGAGTGGATTGTATTTGTTTGAGTATTTCATTTTATGCACACGTGACATGTGATTGATTATAATATGATATATATATATATATATATGGATTATTGACAATTTTTTTGCAAGTGGATGCAAGCTTGACAATGCTTGCTAATTTGACTCACATAAGGAGTAAAGGGTCCATGCATAGAAACTAGACATTGAGGGAGAGGTGTGGCAGTGTCCCTGTCATAGCCTACTAGCATTCCCACCATGACATTAACTATAGGTTAACGATTACCTAGTTCGAAAGGTCTACAATGTCATCAAGGCAGACTGAGACAATCGTTCACAAATATTTCTAAGGGGCACACAATAAGGAAAAATTCTTATTCCTTAGAATCCCTTATTCTCTCACAAGGTTGACTGAACAAAGTGTTGACTCCAAGGGCCAGACAAACTTCTAAAACTAGTAAAAGGTGAGTGGAACCCTTGGAGCACGGAGGTGCTTCTTGAAGAGCACGTCACATAATTAAAACATGAGTCAATAAATCTAGGTGGCCTAGAAAACATTGAAATGTTTAGACCTTGTTAGAATAACAAAAATAATTATTTAATCAGTAAATTATAAATCTAGAAGCTTAACAAGAGTCTAAGCCTAAGCCTAATTCTAAGTCTAAGTTTAACTAAGGGCTAATTAAAAATATTAAATAAATTAAAAGAATTGAGATAAAATCAAACTCTAGGAAAAAGGTGAATAAAAATCTAAAGGTTGAAGAAAGAAATAATAATATGAGAGAATATGTGTACACATAGAATAGTATATAGAGTCAAACTACCACTAAGTCTAACTAAAAGAAGACTCATAATCCAACTCTAACTAAGATATAGTTAGGGGACACCCATTAAATGATAATTTGGGGAACAAAATGAAAACTAAGAGTAAAAATAGGAGCACATTGGTGAATGTGAGGGAAATCACTTTTTAAATAAAATAAAAAGGGTAATTACTTGTGCAATTTGGGGAGAATGAGACAAGTGTGTGGGTGAATAATCACTAATAAAATATTTAAAAATTTGAATCATGAAACAAGTGTGTGGGTGAATAATCACTAATAAAATATTTAAAAAGTTGAATCACTTGTGCATGTGAACAAATGTTAATGAGAATTTACCTATAAAAGAAATGGGGTAGACGAGGAATGTATATCACTTTTTCTTGGTAATATTATGCTCTCAAATTTTTGTTGGGTTGTGTTTTACTTATGAGAGTTATGAGAGTTGGGATACCAAGCTTGTGGAACTGTGGAATCTCTTCCTTGCGAGGAAAGCTTTGGAGCTATTGTTTTCTAGTTAATGTATGTGGCCCCTTTGCGACTCGGGCCTGAGGGGGAATAAGAGTACAACAGAGTAGGAGGGACACACGATAGATTTAAAGAAGAATTGGTTGCAATCATCTCATTGTAAACGGTATTTTTGATATCAGTAGTTCAATTATTTAATTTTGTACATTGTATATATATTGGATTCAATGTTGAATTTGAGATGAGTCCAATTTAGATAAAATTCAAGGCTTTTATACATACGGATTCAGCGATATAGTGATATGTTACTAATGTAATATTTAGACATGTACAACTTCTTAGTCGGACGATTCAGAATAATACTGATCTATATTGAAAATTTTCATTTAAATTCTAGTTCACTAAATGGTTGAATCACACTTGCTATTCATATTCTTTATGTTCAATTACATAATTTATTTTGTACAATACTTGACTTGTTGGGTAAACCAATTGTGTTGATTGTAAGAAGCATATGTACTAATTAATTCTATTTTATAACCAGGTGAAGTCGCGCCCGCGTTNTTGCTATTCATATTCTTTATGTTCAATTACATAATTTATTTTGTACAATACTTGACTTGTTGGGTAAACCAATTGTGTTGATTGTAAGAAGCATATGTACTAATTAATTCTATTTTATAACCAGGTGAAGTCGCGCCCGCGTTGGTTATACTGGCCTCTCTACTTTGTTCTCATCCATTTTAATGGAGTTTTCATCCAGTACTGTAAATGATCTTATACTCTTTATAATATCGAGAAAAAAAAATTCATGGAAAAAAAAAAAGTAAAAATTTAATGATAAGAGACAAATTCCTATATTACACTTGGGTTAAATATTTCCTGCCATTTTAGCATCAGAAATAACTTAGTCGGTAGAAATTATTCTTATATAGAAGAAGAATAATCCTGTAAGTAAGGAGAATGTCATTATTCAAAATATTTGCCTTAATTTAAAATCGAGTTCCTCTTACTTGAACATAACCACTTACTTAATACAACATTCAACATAGTAGCGTGATGTTTAAAAACTAATAGATAATCTAGGTTGAATTTATGAATTTTAGAATAAACGCTAAATTTGGTTTACTCTAGCTTAAATTTCAAAGACTGGAGTGCAGTAAAAGGAGGAATTGTTGGATCTGTGAAAACTCAGCTCATCTTTTAAACTAACACTTGAGCAACGTAAATATATTACACAACCCTATCGTCTGAAAAGCCAAGCGAAATAAAAATTTCTGGTGAGTTATCAGTTTTATTTCAATTAAGAGTTCAACTATTATATTAAACGGTGGATTTCTTTTGCTTAACGATTGATAGTGTATCTATCTCAGTACAGGTTTACGCTCAAATTCTAGGGTCATTAAGGGATTCACCTAATGTCATGATTTTAAGGGTTTTAGTGTGGGAAGATGAGTTGACTATAAAATCGACCCAATACCAATGTGGTACCAAGCCTTATGGAAACAAAAGGGTACATACATTTTTTTATTAAGTTTATAGTGCATTTTTCTCTTCTTTTAAGAAACTTATCTCTGGGAAAAAACATCCAGACTATTTTTGGAAGCATCAACCTTACTGAACAAAAAGGGGGGCATTGAAAGTATGGAACATTACAATGTTTTTAGAATCTATTTTTATCGTGAAAGGCCTCTTTATCTCCCATACTATGTTCCTTATGTTCCTAATGAAAAATTTATTATAGAGGTTGCGGGACAATACAAATTTTAGGTACATTTATTTCATGATAAAAGAAAGAAGAAATTCATTCATTTACCATGGAAAATTGGGGAAATTTAGTTGAGAGGTATTTCAAACATTGATGAATTTGTAGTGCAACTTGACCAGTACAGTTTAAAGTTCACTGAAGAAATATGAGAGTTTGACCCCAACCAATTTTTCATGAACCATATCGCATCTATTGGTTTTAGCATTTCACTTTCTAATACATTTTTATTAGGAGAAGAGGAGGGAGATAGTCAAGACCCACCAACAATAATTGTTGAAAATAAATCATAGGATATTGAGATTGTCATTAGTACTATAGATCAACATAAACAGAGGGGAAGAGTGGTTAATGAAATAAATATTATTTCTCCCAATGTTTCATAGAGAATTGACTCACACAAGGAAAGTTTTCAAACAACGACACCAGAGAAAAATAAGTCTTCGACTAATAATTCTAATGATGGAGGTGACCAAAAACCTCCGAAGGGAAAGTTGGAGCAGTCTCATAAGCTTCAGGTTACAATAAAAATACAAAGAAGTCAGAAAGAGGTAGATGAACTCACACCTGAAGACAAGGTTATCCTTGAAGACATGGATCTTGACGTTGATATTGAAAATATAGAATTTCCCGACGATGAGCAGAGACTCCAAGAAAGCAGGGAAGCTTTAGTTGAACAAGAAACTCAAGTACATACATTTTCAGAAGAGGAAACTTTTACAATACAAAATTCTTTGTTCGATAAAAGTTCTAAAAATATATTTTCAAAAGACTCCATTCAAAAAATAAAAGGATTCAAGGAAAATCCAATTTAGAGTTAGATCTGAGAGATGCACCACCTTCCATAATTGTTCGCATCGACAAGGCTACAGGGGAAGAACTTAAAGTATCAGTTGATGATATGAAAAATGAAAATGCCAATTTGAAAGAAAGAATCAAAGAATTGGAAACTCCATTGTTGCCATCACCAATATTTGCAAGTCGAATCACTACTATGAAGGCATGGAAGACTTTGGACGACACAACAGATTCTAGTTCCAAACTAAAAGGAACAACAAGCTTACTTGGGGCTGTTAGACAATATATTGGAAATAATGTTCAGAAGAGAATGTCTCTAAATCTTGATCCATGGGAGTTAACAAACAATTTTATTACTTTGGCATCGAAGATGGAAAATTTGAAACAATACCTAGAAGTTGATCTGCAAAATGCTGAAAGGTTTTATAAATAAGAAATCACTACTTTTGTGATAAAAGTTTCAAATATGACCGAGCATAAAATAAAATAAGAAGACTTACCCTCCCCGGTTTGCATTAAACAACTAAAGGCTTGTTGGGTTAAAATAATTAAATTCTTAAAAGAAATATTGGATGACCTTGATACTTTAGGTGTCAAAAGAGGTGAATGTTATTTAAAATTAACTAATTTGGACTTAGTTGGAACTACAAGAGAGGTTGATGACACAAAAATTATTTTAAATTCAATATTTATGACTAAGGAACAATTTGTGAAAAAATGGAATCATTAAAATCTGCATCGGTAGAAAGGTTCAATGGATTAACGAAATACTCATAATTTGAGGTGGAAAGTTGGTTAGTCAATTATGTGAACAAGAATAAGGATATCAAAGATACATTACACCAAGTTTCAATTGACTACGAAGTTATAGAATATTCGTTGTTTGATATAAGAGTGAGACAAGAGGTAATTGTCTCTCCCATGAGAGATTGTGTTGAAAATTGGTTAAAGCAAGATTTAATCAAGATAACTAAAGAAAATCAAGAAGTGACAATTACAACCGGCCCAAGAACCAAAAATCAGGAGAATAAAAAATGAACACTGGCAGGAAAATAGACAAAGAGAGAGAACACCATCAAAGTGAGTAAAACCGATCACATTCTTCTTAATTATTTTATCTTCTCGTTCATAAGTCATCAAATTGTGTTCTAACTGTCCCAAGAAAACATAATCGATTTCTGATTACTTATTTTTTCTTCTTTTCAAGTCTACCCCTTTTCCATTCTTTCATTTTATGGTTCATGGGAGCCTAATCACAATTCAATTCTGGACGAATGTATTTTATTTTTAAGACTATCAAATACTATATTTATTTTTTTTGAAAAAATCCCAGAAAATTATTTTGGGGATAAATTTTAATGATATATTTTTAATTCTAAGTTTCAAGCATAAGATATTTAAAGTTTTCCTATCATATTCTATCATGTTTTGAATGAAAAAACTCTTTTAAAGTTCTCTCATTTGTGGGCCTATTGTTTTCCTTTCCTTGAATGTGATAAAAAAATTATGAATATTGTGATGGATGTGGGAATCTTGTTCTTTTTCCCATAATTGTTACTTATTCCTATATAATATTTCTACAAATATTATATTTTTATGAGTGAAGATTCTTGGTCCTCTCATTAGGAATTCTTTGGTGTATGTATATTATTTTCAATTAGAAATGTTTTTTGTTTTATTGAGTGATAAAGATATAGGGTCTACTATTTAATATACTCCCATTTTCATATTATATTTCCGAGATATTCAAGATTAATCTTTAAAGCAAATACAGAGGAGTACCACCTCTATAAAAATGTAGGGGGGTATTCATATCTTCATGAGGTTGTTGTTTGTATCTTAACATATCTAGACATCAACATTTTTGGTGGCCATACTAGGGATAACAAAAGGTTGGTTTCGTAGACTAGAATTCTAGTGACCCAACCTCAACAAATCAACCCCAGTTACAAGTTGGTATTGGAAATCAAACGAGTGTTCTTCATCAATTGTATAGTTTGACATTAACAACAACTAGAACTCATGAAGACCTTGAAATATCATGGGAAACCCTTTCCCATGAATAAGAAAGGGAAATTGCTGAGAAGACAAGGAAGGCAAGATAGAAATTGAAAGCCAGAATCATACAAGGGCCCAATAAAAAGAACTAAAAGAAAATGACTTCAAATTCAAGAAGTTTGTGAAAGTTACACCATTGAGAAAAGAAGAAATCCAATCATGGATGACAGATAAGAGAATCCTGAGAATCATGAAGAGAGAAATGAAAGACAAATATCCCATGAAGAAGGGTTACAAATAACCCACTTAATCTTCAAGGAGAAAAACATCAATTACCAACTCTTCCACAAGGAGTGTTGCCAACGTTTTCAGGAGATAGGGTGATGGATTCAAAAATACATATGGATTCATTTTTGAATATGTGTGAGATTCATTTAGTAGAACATGATGACGTAATGGTTAGACTTTTTCTTCAAACATTGACAGGCTTGGCCTATGAATGGTATATGTCTCTTCCTCCAAGATCAATTTCATCATTCGACGATTTAAAAGCCATGTTATTGACTATGTATGCTCCCCCAATAACATATCATACTTTACTGATCTAATTCACCTAAATTTGTGTGAAGAAGGGTGAAAGGATTAGATATTTTAACTTAAGATTTTTCAAGACATTAAATCAAATTATGGAAGAACAAAAACCAAAGACTCTAGTCATACTTGGATGTTATAAAAATGAAATGCCCTCAAATGTAAAAAAATTTATCAGGGTTTCACAAATTGAAGACTTAGATGGAGCTATGCGTAAAGTGACAGGGATGGAAGAAATCATTCTTGAAATAGATGTTTATCTTGAGATCATCCTCAGGAAATTCCAAAGACAAATGGATTCTCTTGCTGTCTCGAATCATGGGGCATCGACCTCGAGGAATGTTGAAAATCGGGGAATGAGGAATGTTGAAAATAGAGGAGTTTGTGGAGGAATATTTCAAGCAGTGATCCCTAATGTAAGAATCAATCTAGCATCAAAACAAGAGAAGAAACAAAGATTAGAAATAGCTCAGATGAATGGAACGATTCGACATATGTAGAATAAGCTAACCAGATTAAAAAGAGGAGAATTTTTTTCTCCTACAAATCAAAATCCTAGAGTTCATGCTCAGGAACATAGAAGAAATCCACTTCAAGAAAAAAATAATAAGAAATGACGATAGAACCGAAGAGCATAGGAAAAGATAACCTAGAGTGAAAAATCCTAATGTTGTCATATTAGAAGAGATCTTTGATGAAGAAAATTTTGATAATTTTGACCAAGAGGCTGAAATCATTCAAGATGAAAGTCTTGAATCTATACATACAGATAGGTGAGTCGTACTTGTATATTTTTTATGAACATAAAGAGTCATATATCTCACAAGAAAATTTTGTGCAAACCAGGGCACAAGTCAACAGATTCAAAACAAAAGAAAATGTTAAAAAAAAGAAGAGAAAAACAAATTGAATGTTGGAGAAACATCAAAACAACAAGTGGTTTCCAATCAAATGAAGAATCCTCCACAGTTGACTTATAATGTAATTGATGATTTGACCAAATTGAGAATTACTCTCCATTTCATGGAGGTTTTAAAAATCCCACAACAAAGAGAAAATGTTCTTAATATTCTAGATGAGCCAAGCTCAAGGATTGAAGTTTCTATAATACATTCCAAGATTCAACAAAATATTTTAGAAGTCAAAACAAGGGGTAAGGTCTCGTCATTTTACATCGCAATAGAAAATCATGATGTAGTATTAGACAATTATTTGGTTGAAAGTGGAGCAACCAATAAAATCGTGCCCTTGTAAGTAATGGAAGCTTTGGAAATGGGATGTATGAAGTATTATGAAACTAGGGAAAGTATCTATATAATAGATTCAAAAAAGGTCCTAGCATATGGGGAAATTAAATATTTATGTTCCTGGATAATTGTAGCGGGCCATATTACAATTGTTTTCACTATTATCGTGTTGGACTTGCGTCCAACATATGGATTAGTTATGGGAAGAGATTGGTGCTCCCTAATTGGAGGTTACATCATGAATGACAAAAGTTACATGATGTTACCAAACAAAGGTGGAACAATGGTGAAAGTCTCTCTAGAAGACAAAAATCCAGTTTCTTTCAAGAGAAAATATAATAAGATAATGTAGGACTACATTGATGATGTGATTGGAATTTATGTTGTTCTTGATCCATAGCATTCCAAAATTTCAAAACAAGAAGGAGAAAATTATTTTGAACAATTTTAGAAGATGTATTTTGATAGTGAATGCTCCAAATATGGAAGTGGAGTGGGGATTGTTTTCAAGATCCCCAATTGATGCAGACCCCCTACCTAAGCAGGGTCCACTGACTTCCCGGTCTTTGGATCGTTCCAAATTCTGGGCCGAAATGGCTCTTCGGGCTCTTGTTGGAACACTTTGAACAAATCCATAGGTCCCTCATGAAAACTCCACCGACACAAGAAATGCACTAGGCGTGAGTCTTCACCTGTACATGGCCACTAGATATGACCGTGACCTTTTCCGAAAAGGGATTTTGGGTTTCGTGACTTTGGGAATCCTGAAGTCGCGAGTCTCTTGACTCTTCAATCCTCGAAACCTGAAATGCTGAAATGCTGAAATGGCTTCACCCACGGTTAGCCCCTAGCCAAACCTAGGTCCATGTGACCACCTTCCCCGTGACCACAACCCTATTCCAAAGGTGCG
Organism: Picea sitchensis; assembly: GCA_010110895.2. Classification (NCBI taxonomy): domain Eukaryota; kingdom Viridiplantae; phylum Streptophyta; class Pinopsida; order Pinales; family Pinaceae; genus Picea; species Picea sitchensis. The sequence goes on along the minus strand of SNQJ01S0052083.1, from coordinate 28,661 downwards.
TCACATTTCACGACTTTGCGACTTCTGATGCCCAACGTTCCAACTCCTTTTCCTCGGGATTGCCGAAGTGTTGAATCCTGAAGTGGCTAAATGTGTGACCGCAACCCCACTCCCAAGGCACGTCGTGTTTCACGACTTCGGGACCTTCAATACCAAACGCCCCGTCCCCTAGTCATCGGGATGGCCGAAATGTTGAATCCTGAATTTTCGAAATGTCGAACTCCTTCGAAGTTCCTTCTCCATGGCATGTCGCGTTTCGCGACTTCGGGGTTTCTAACACCAAGCGCCCCGGCTCCTTGTCCTCGGATCTTTCGGAAAGCTGAACCCCGAACTGTCGAAATGTGTGACCGTAGTCCCACCCCAACAGTACATCGCTTTCAGGACTTCGAGGTTTCCAATGCCGAAGTACCCGATTTATTGTCCTCCGGATGGCCGAAAATCCGAATCCCTAAATGTCAAAATGTGTGACCATGTTCCATGACCACGCTACTCCTCCATTTGTTTTTGGGTTTTCGCGTTTCGAGACTTTGTGATTCTGGCAACAACAACTCCCTACCCCTTCGAACTCCCAGTACCCGAAATACTGAAGTACCGATCCCCAAAATGTCGATCTTCCGCTCCAAACTGGGATCAACAACTCATTTGCCTCTCCTGATCCGATGACTTATGTCTTTTCGGGATTTCACAGGTCAAGAGTTCCGAACTCTTACCCTTTTCATTCCCAGTAGACGAAATGTTGAAATCCTCCTTTCAGGAATTTCCCTGAAACATCGACCACTCGCCACGTGTCCTCCTGTTGGATAGTCACGATCCTTTCGGGATTTCATGGATCAAGACTCCCGACTCTTGCCCTTTGTATCTCCTGGTAGCCGAAATACTGAAATAGGCCTTTCGCTGCCCTCTTCACGTACGAGGGTTAAACCTCGTGCACCTTCTCCTGGATCTCATGGCTATCAGTCCATGCGCCCAGATCTGACGGCCCGGATCTCTTTATCCTGTGCACTCTCCTCCTTCTTGCCCGGACGTAGATTCAATGGTCCAGATCTCGTTCTCTCCAGTTGATCTAACGACAACTGTACTCCATCCTGAGCTCGTGCTTCTTCCTGAACTTGGAAGACTTCAAATGTTTCAAAGGTCTCAGCCTTTGCTCCTGCTATGAAGCCTGTACCCTCGGTTCCCACCTGTATTGTAAGGTTGCGATCCATCTTGATCTTTGTCGACCCTGAAACCTCAAAGAGTTTCTCGACCTTCTACTCCTTTCTTTTGTTTCTCTGTGCGCAAAGGCAGGGTTCCGCCTGAGCTTCGGGACTTAGAATAAGTCCACCATCGCACACTCCTTGTGCTACAGAGTATTTCTCTAAACTCAAATCCAAAGTATTTCTTGTAAAGAAATGCTTCATGCCCTCCTGGCGTTCTTCGGCTTGATGCACACCTTGCAGATCCTTTCTCCACAGAGTGTTCAACAGCTCTGTGAGTGTCTTATCTTCGACACTTCCCTTTCCTCGAAACTCGAAATGGAGTTCTCTGGTGCACTCTTTGCACTTGATCAATGCCCTCCTGACAGAGTTTTACAAAACCTTCAGTAGTTCTGTTTCTTCTCTGTGCCTTCTCTTTCACAGTTCCTCATCCCCCAAGGTGTTCAACAACCTTGAGGCTCCTCCTTGAATCTGTGAATATTTTTGGTGTGCACTCCTTGCACATTCTTTCTGACTTCGTAGAGATCAGATGCGCACTCCTCGCGCTGGCTACAGAACTTCCAGTGTTCTATTGTGCACTCCTTGCACGACCTAAAGAACCCAGACAAAAATCAAAACTCAATCAGATAGACAATAAAATATATCTACAACCTATATCTACAGTATATAGGTGACACTCAAATGCATAAACATACACAGAAAATTCATGGGCAGGAAAAAATGCTCTTTGTATTAA
>SNQJ01S0052083.1:0-26679 GCA_010110895.2 Picea sitchensis | reverse complement strand
GTCTAATCACTACTATGAAGCCATGGAAAAATTTGGACGACACACCAGAGTCTAGTTCAAAACTAAAAGGAACACCAAGCTTACTTGGGGTTGTCAAACAATATATTGGAAAGAATATTCAGAAGAGAATGTCTCTAAATCTTGATACATGGGAGTTAACAAACAATTTTATTTCTTTGGCATCGAAGATGGAAAATTTGAAACAATACCTAGAAGCTGATCTGCAAATTGATGAAGGGTTTTATAAATAGGCAATCACTAATTTTGTGATTAAAGTTTCAAATATGACCGAGCATAAAAAAAAATAAGAAGACTTACCCTCCTCGGTTTGCATTAAACAACTAAAGGCTTGTTGGATTAAAAGAATTAAATCCTTAAAAGAAATATTGGATGACCTTGATACTTTAGGTGTCAAAAGAGGTGAATGTTATTTAAAATTAACTGATTTGGACTTAATTGGAACTACAGGAGAGGTTGATGACAACAAAATTATTTTAAATTCAATATTTATGACTAAGGAACAATTTGTGAAAATATTGGAATCATTAAAATCTGCATTGGTAGAAAGGTTCAATGGATTAATGAAATACTCATAGTTTGAGGTGGAAAGTTGGTTAGTCAATTATGTGAACAAGAATAAGGATATGAAAGATACATTACATCAAGTTTCAATTGACTACCAAGATATAGAATATTCGTTGTTTGATATAAGAGTGCGACAAGAGGTAATTGTCTCTCCCATGAGAGATTGTGTTGAAAATTGGTTAAAGCAAGATTTAATCAAGATAACTGAAGAAAATCAAGAAGTGACAATTACAACCGGCCCAAGAACCAAAAATTAGGAGAATAAAAAACGAACACTTGCAGGAAAATAGACAGAGAGAGAGAACACCATCAAAGTGAGTAAAATCGATCACATTCTTCTTAATTATTTTCTCTTCTCGTTCATAAGTCATCCAATTGTGTTCTAACTATCCCAAGAAAACATAATCAATTTCTGATTACTTATTTTTTCTTCTTTTCAAGTCTATCCCTTTTCCATTCTTTCATTTTATGGTTCACGGGAGCCTAATCACAATTCAATTCTGGACGAATGCATTTTATTTTTAAGACTATCAAATACTATATTTAATTTTTTGAAAAAATCCCAGAAAATTATTTTGGGGATAAACTTTAATGATATCTTTTAATTTCTAAGTTTCGAGCATAAGATATTAAAATTTTTCCGATCATATTCTATCATGTTTTGAATGAAAAAACTCTTTTAAATTTCTCTCATTTGTGGCCCTATTGTCTTCCTTTCCTTGAATGCGATAAAAAAATTATGAATATTGTGATGGATGTGGGAATCTTGTTCTTTTTCCCGTAATTGTTACTTATTCCTATATAATATTTCTACAAATATTATATTTTTATGAGTGAAGATTCTTGGTACTCTTATTAGGAATTCTTTGGTGTATGTATATTATTTTCAATTAGAAATATTTTTGTTTTATTGAGTGATAAAGATATAGGGTCTACTATTTAATATTCTCTCATTTTCATATTATATTTCCGAGATATTCAAGATTAATCTTTAAAGAAAATACAGAGGAGTACAACCTCTATAAAAATGTAGGGGGGTATTCATATCCTCATGAGGTTGTTGTTTGTATCTTAACATATCTAGACATCAACAATTTTGGTGACCATACTAGGGATAAAAAAATGTTGGTTTTGTAGACCAGAATTCTAATCACCCAACCTCAACAAATCAACCCTAGTTACAAGTTGGTATTGGAAATCAAATGAGTGTTCTTCATCAATTGTACAATTTGACATTAACAACTACTAGAACTCGTGAAGACCTTGAAATATCTTTGGAAACCCTTTCCCATGAAGAAGAAAGGGAAATCGCTGAGAAGACAAGGAAGACAATATAGAAATTGAAAGTTGGAATCATACAAGGGACCAATAAAAAGAACTAAAATAAAATGACTTCAAATTCAAGAAGTTTGTGAAAGTTCCACCACTAAGAAAAGAAGAAATCCAATCATGGATGAAAGACAAGAGAATCCTGAAAATCATGAAGAGAGAAACAAAAGACAACACATCCTACAAAGAAGGGTTACAAATAACCCACTTAATCTTCAAGGATAAAAACATCCATTGCCAACTCTTCCACAAGGAGTGTCACCAACATTTTCAGGAGATAGGGTAATGGATTCAAATATACATATGGATTCATTTTTGAACATGTGTGAGATTCATTTAGTAGAACACGATGTCGTAATGGTTAGACTTTTTCTGCAGACATTGAGATGCTTGGACTATGAATGGTATATGTCTCTTCCTCCAAGATCAATTTCATCATTCGATGATTTAGAAGCCATGTTCTTGACTATGTATGCTCCCCCAATAACATATCATACTTTACTCATCTAATTCACCTAAATTAGTCTGAAGAAGGGTGAAAGGATTAGATATTTTAACTTAAGGTTTTTCAAGACATTAAATCAAATTACAGAAGAACAAAAAACAAAGACTCTAGTCAAACTTGGATGTTATAAAAAAGTAATGCCCTCAAATGTAAATTTTTTTATCAGGGTTTCACAAATTGAAGACTTATATGGAGCTATGCGTAAAGTGATAGGGATGGAAGAAATCATTTTTGAAATAGATGTTGATCCTGAGATCATCCTCAGGAAATTCCATAGACAAATGGATTCTCTTTCTATCTCAAATCAAGGGGCATCGACCTCGAGGAATGTTGAAAATCAGGGAACGAGGAATGTTGAAAATATAGGAGTTTGTGGAGGAATATTTCAAGGAGTTATCCCTAATGTAAGAATTAATATAGCATCAAATCAAGAGAAGAAACAAAGATTAGAAATAGCTCAGATTAATCAAATGATTCGACAGATGTAGAATGAGCTAACCAGATTAAGAAGAGGAGAAATTGTTTCTCCTACAAATCAAAATCCTAGAGTTCCTTCTCAAGAACATAGAAGAAATCCACTTCAAGAAAAAAATAATAAGAAATGACGATAGAACCGAAGAGAATAGGAAAAGAGAACCTAGAGTGAAAAACCCTAATGTTGTCATATTAGAAGAGATCTTTGATGAAGAAAAGTTTGATAATTTTGACCAAGAGGTTGAAATCATTCTAGATGAAAGTCTTGAATCTATACAGACAGATGAAGGTGAGTCATACTTGTATGTTTTTTATGAACACAAAGAGTCATATATCTCACAATAAAATTTTGTGCAAAACCAGGGCACAAGTCAACAGATTCAAAACAAAAGAAACTGTTAAAAAAAAGAAGAGAAAAACAAAATGAATGTTGCAAAAACATCAAAACAACAAGTGGTTTCCAATCAAATGAGAATCCTCCATAGTTGACTTATAATGTAATTGATGATTTGACCAAATTGAGAATTACTCTCCATTTCATGGAAGTTGTAAAAATCCCACAACAAAGAGAAGGTGTTCTTAATATTCTGGACGAGCCAAGCTCAAGGATTGAAGTTGCTATAATAAATTCCAAGATTCAACAAAATATTTCAGAAGTCAAAACAAGGGGTAAGGTCCCGTCATTTTAAATCGCAATAGAAAATCATGATGTAGTATTAGACAATTATTTGAGTGAAAGTGGAGAAACCAATAAAACCGTCCCCTTGTAAGTAATGGAAGCTTTGGAAATGGGATGTATGAAGTATTATGAAACTAGGGAAAATATCTATGTGATAGATTCAATAAAGGTCCTATCATATGGGGAAATTAAATATTTATGTTCCTGGATAACTGTAGCGGGCCATATTACAATTGTTTTCACTATTATCATGGTGGACTTGCCTCCAACATATGGAGTAGTTCAGGGAAGAGATTGGTTCTCCCTAATTGGAGGTTACATCATGAATGAAGAAAGTTGCATGATGTTACCAAACAAGGGTGGAACAATGGTGAAAGTCTCTCTAGAAGCCAGAAATCCAATTTCTTTCAAGGAAAAAGATAATGAGTTAATGTAGGACTACATTGATGATGTGATTGGAATTTATGTTGCTCCCAATCCATAGCATTCTATAATTTCAAAACAAGAAGGAGAAAATTATTTTGAACAATTTTGGAAGATGTCTTTTAATGGTGAATGCTCCAAATCTAGAAGTGGAGTAGGGATTGTTTTCAAGATCCCCAATTCAGTTGTATATCCACACACCATCATAATAAAATTTTATTGTACAAATAATGAAGCAGAATATGAAGCATTGATACAAGGAATGAATCTTTCACTACATAGGAAAATTGAACACTTGATAATAACCGGTGATTCAGAACTGGTTATAAATCATATAAGGAAGAAGTACAAGATCAAAAAGATAAATTGAAATTCTATTACAAAAGAGTAAATGAACTCATGAATTCTTTTCGTTCATTTAACATCTCTTTAATCCCAAGAGATAAGAATCAAAAGGCAGACTTACTGACGATTGTTGCATCTTTATTCAATCTGGACGATTCACAAAATCAAAATACATTTCAGTTCAAAAGGATTCCAGGCTTTCAATTCCTGATAATCAAGAGTATCTGCAAGTTTTTTAGAAAGATGAACAATTGGTTGAATTTATCATTGATAAAAATGATTTTGTAGAAATCCCTGAAGATCAAAGTCATGTATCTCTTTCAAAGGATTGTATAAATTTTGAATCTCTTTTCATAAGAGATGACCAAACTAAAGTGCTCAACGTGAAATAAGAAGTGTCTATTAGAAAATTGTAGGAAACTCATAAAATAAACATTGGCACTCAAGATTCTTTGAAGTGTGTAAATATCGGTACCTGTTGCACTAAGAAAGAAGTTGATCAATATACCACTTCATTCAAATAATTCTATCATTTCTTTCCATGGACTTATGATTATTTGAAGGATCATGATAAGTCCATATTTCAACACATTATACCACTAAAAGAAGGAACAAATATGGTCAGGAAAAAACTGAGGAATGTGAATCCTAAATTAAAACCTGTGGTAAAATTTGAGTTGGAAAAGTTGAAGAAGGTCGGAATAATATTTATGATTAGACACTCATAATGGATTTTGAACCCTGTTATAGTAAGAAAGAAAAGTGGAGAGATTCGTCTTTATGTTGATTTTAGAGACCTAAACAAGGAAAGTATCAAAGATAATTATGCCCTTCCTAATATGGAAATGCTCCTGCAACAAGTAATTGGTTCAACTCCGATGTCTATGTTAGACGGTTTTTCTGGGTATAACCAAGTGTTGGTTACATAAGAAGGTAGACTTAAAATCACTTTCATTACACCTTGGGAGACATATGCATATGTACACATGCCCTTTGTCTTGAAAAATGTTGGATCCACCTTTCAAAGGGAAATTGATCATGCCTTCAAAGATTTAATCGAAAAATTTATGGTTGACTATGAAGAATGTTATGAACCAAGGGGAGCATATATAGGGATAAATGTATACGATATGACCCCAAGGGGGGGAATATATGGGCCTAAATGTACATGTAATGTGTAAATATATATGTAATAATGTAGGCTTAATAGTAAAGGGGACTCATGTGCAAGTGTGAATAGGTATATATAGAGATCATGTGTTCATTATTGGGGACATGTGAATTGTGATGTATGATTGTAACTGGTTATTTGGAGGAGGTTTTCCTACTCTTTAAGGAGGTATTGTGTAACTCATCTATCTTGGAGTTGTGCTCCATGCTCACATTTTGTACATGGTGTGTAATTTGGTTCTATTATGATATTTTAAGCATTTGGTTCATTACAAAGATGATCTTACTATTCACTCTAGAGTAAGAGAAAATCACATGGAGTATTTAAGACAAGTATTTGAGCGATGTAGATTATATGGAATATCTCTGAATACCAATAAATGTTTGTTTGCAGTTTCAGAGGGAAAACTCTTGAGACATATAGTTAGTAAAGAAGGAATTTATATTGTTCCAGAGAGAGTTAAAGCTATCAATGAACTGAGCCCTCCAATATCGAAAAAAGGAGTATAGTCATGTTTTGGAAAGATAAACTTTGTAAGTAGGTTTGTATTAGATTATGCCACAATTGTAATATAGATAAATGTCTTGTTGAAAAAGGAACAAAAATTTGAATGGACACAAGAAATTCAAAAAACATTCAATAAGATCAAGCATGCAATTACGTTAGCTCCAATTCTTGTTAGTCCAAACTTTGATCAATATTTTATCATATATTGTTTTTCATCAGAAGAGACCATTGCTTATATCTTGACACAAAGGAATATCAAAGGAGAATAACTTCCAATAAGTTTTATGAGTAAAACTTTACATCACTATGAGTTGAGATATTCAAAAATACAAAAGTAGACTCTTTATTTGGTTAAGGCAGTGGAACACTTTAGAACTTACATCTTCTCATCTCATGTCATAGAATATGTTCCAACATCTCCAGTTAAAATGTTCCTTAATCAACAATTGATAGAAGGAAAATGGGAAAACAGGCTTGCACAAATTCAAGAATATGATATTGAGATGAAGCCATTGAAAGTAGTTAAAGGACAAGAGTTATGCAAACTTATGATAGGGACTTGTTGACTCATAAATTCACCAACTAGCCACCAACCTGCAAATGGTTGTAGAGAAAATTTAAAAAACTTATCTATTTATATGATATAAATATCTAACTATAGGTGGCCCCCATAGGAATTAAAAAGGGTCATTACTTTCAAATATCCCCTTGGGTTGAGTATCACCTTGTATGTTAATATGATTCAATGAGCATTTATCATTATTATATTTTACTTGTAGTTCATATATTAGTCTCACCTACAGTTTGCAATGGTAATGGTTAATCTTATGATGTGATTATGATTTGTTGCAAAAGGAAAAAGACCTTGCTCATAATTTTAAATGACCTCCATCTTACATTTTGTTCACGAATATTATAAGGAAGTCATAAATGATTATAGAGAAATGAAAGCTTCTTTTTTGGTCAAATATGTCTCAACTACATATATATCATCATACTCATCCGGATTGATTATATATAATATTTTCAAAAGAAAAGGTGTTCGTAGTGCAAAGGTTTTACATGCTATATTTTTTACATAGTTCACCACACGATATAAAATTTGATATTATCCAATGTATCACATTCATATAATAGTTGTTTTTTTGTATGGCATGAGGGTGGCACGTTGAAAGTGCATATGGTATTAAACAAAATACATATGGTATAAATCAATGGTGATATCATATGGCACCACCTCTTCGACCTTTCTTCTTTCATTTACATTGAATTATATATAATCTTGCATAATTTTATGGCAATGAATGTGCGACAATGGTTGATTAATTATGGTTGTTGTTTGAATTGGCATTAAATTATGGTGTGGTGACATGGTTATGGGCACGTGAAAATTGGAATACCTGACATGATTATTTGACATATGGTTGGCTGGTTGATATTAGTGGAAGTATGACTCGGATTGAGAATTAATGTGTTGGTGATTTTTGGGAACGTGAGGTCCCATGCATTGAATGCATAGGATGCAAGCAGTTCGTTGAAGTTTCCACCCTCAAATGTCCTGGAATTTTTCATTTTTTCATTTGGTTTAGAGCCTTGCAGAATAAACTTGTACGAGATTTGGCAGTGGATAATATTGGCTCTATAACCCATCTTTGTTTTAGGGAAATGAGCAGTTAAGGAAGGTATGAAATCTTATCTTGTACCCATTAGATGCATGGCGGTATTTGTAGTAATAATTTGGAAAATTCTATGTTTGATTGTGAATGAGCATGATGTTTGTTTTGGACTAGTTTTGTTTCATTTGCACTCATCCTAAAGGTTATGAAGCATGAACTGTTGAATATCTCTCTTGTTGGCTGATTTGTTTCTGTTCAATTTGTAAATACATAGATAATGTAAAGGTCAATCTCTTATGTCGTTATGCCTCAGGCTTGAGCTTAGAAGTATGAATATCTCTAGGTTTTTTTCCTCTACATGTATTTTTCAGTTATAAATGTTAGGTTATGAACTATTGTCTTGTATTGGAACTATACATTTTATCCCACTTCACAACTATCAAGGGTTTTTCTTTTAATCCTCCCACTCAACTATTACCCTTTTACGATAAGCTTTCATTGAGATATTACGAGATTTTACCAGTTGTATTGCCTCATGTCAAGTTCTGGGTTTTCAAAAAAACATTTGCATATGACTCATGTCTAGGTAGTTTCTTGTGTCTTATCTGGTTGCACCTCTGTATTTATTTTACTTGTAAATGTTGGTTTCAGGCCAGAGTTAAATTATCTTCAAGTAAGAAGGAATCATTGAATCCAATTTTGAACCCTCATTTTAATTTTGGGTCAGTGCATTGTTGTAGATGAGGTTGTGTAAGCTGACAAGTTTTGGTTATGCTATTTTTCTAAACCCTAAGGTTTTTCAATCCTGTGCTTGTTTAAGGAATAACCAAAGTTGAAAAGGTTTTATGTGTCTCGATAGTTTTGACATTTTCATACCACTAAATCGAGTCTACAATTGTAAAGAGGATAGACTGCAGTCTCAAATCCTTTGTCTTCTTTAAATGAGCATGAACATATCTATATTATGGTCATCGAGTTCATTGAAAGTATTGTGATATGAAGCATTTGATTAAAAAATATTTTTCTCCTAGAAGAAATATTTCTTGTGACCTCGGACGGTTGAGGATTTTAAATTCACAATCTGTTTGATGACTTGACTTCTTACCCAAAAAAAATGTTGAATCTATGGATTAAAACAAAATAAAGTTTCCTTGTCTTGAACATTTGTGTTGGAACAAGCATTATATAGTATGCTTGACTTTCAGATGATTATGGTTTAATCTCAATAATTTTTTTGGGTATATACTTGAGCTCGATATATAGTTACTCATTTAAAATATTAATGGAATGGAAAATTTTATAGTTATGGAGAAAATGTCATACTCAATTTCAAGCCTTTTTTTTTTTGAATATGTGTGGTCGTGGCATAAATGGTATACATATTTCAGGGCACAGGTGATAACCCTAAGGAAGCTATAGTGAAGGTTGCAGAAGGAAACAAATTAGACGAGACATGATGCAGACTATGTACATAGCCATATACATTATGTTATCACATAGGGTTGTCAAGAGTCGTATGGGTTTGTTGAGGATACCTAAGACTGTATCTTTCCCCTGTCTCTCTCCTTTTCACAGGCCGAGTCTTGAAGTTTTTCCCCCTTCAGCCAATAAAATCGTTTTATGTTTTCCCTTGTTCATTTGTGCACCCTAGTTTCCTTTAATGTCCTACCTAGAAGGAGTCTCGGCCCCAAGCCCCTCTATTTCTCCCAAGGGAGAAAACTCATCTCCTTTTTTTGCAGTCACTGGTCTCTCCATTTCCCCAACCCACAACCAAATTTTCTAGGTCCTTGTTCACATAGGCTGTGGCCTGGAGCACAAAGTGCAGCTTTCTTAACTATCCATTTCGGGCTCGAAGCGTAAATAACTGGCAATTTTAATCTTTCAGTGGGGGATATTCCAGGAGCAGTTCAAATCAATGGCTCATGGGAATTCGAAAGTTCAAAGTCATGCGAATTATAGCACCATAGAAGAAATCCTGAAGCCCGAAGGCTCGAAGCGCTCGAAGTCCCGAAGTGCCCGAAGTGCTGAAGTGCTCGAAGTGCCGAAGTGGCTGAAGGCTCGAAGTGAATCTGAGTCGTTGATCAACAATAGTCACGTGTCGTCAGATCCATAGTTCTAGGTAAAAGCAAATAAGGTAAGAAAGATTCAAGTTTTGATTTTCCCAGAGACCGAAGACCTAAAGTGGATCTCGACCGTCCAAATCTAGGAGCCACGCATCGTCAGATCCCAAGCTCCGACGAATTTGATTTGGGAAAATAAAGTTTGACTATTGAGAAGTCTGAAGCCCGGAGCCATGAAGGGATCTCAACCATCAATCTTAGGAGGCCACGCGTCTTCAGATCCATAGCTCCAGGTAAAAGTAGCTGAAGGCAGAGTAAGTTTGAGATTTGATTTTCCCAGAGTTCGGAGATCCAAAATAATTCTTGGTCATTCGATTCAAGAAGACACGCGACATCAGATCGCCAGCTCCAAGTAAAACAACATAAAGGAGCCAAAGGAAAAATAGCTAGCGCCTGAACCCTTGAGCACCAAGTTTGTGGTAGCCGTCAACATAGACACGTGGCATCCGTGTAGCGCTGACACATGGCACTCATTTCAAGCATTTTATACATGCTTTCTACCCGTTTTTGAGTGACACATGTCACCTCTCTATCTGCAACATATCAACATGGCAACGTCAAGCCTCCACATCAGATCATCCTCCAAGAGCTATTATTGTTCAGCGCCAAGAGTAGCGCCCCATCCCAGGGAACACTTTTGGCAGATCCTAAAGTTGGTGGGTGATTAAGCTTGGTAGTGGTGTTGAATCTAGTGGGTGTGCTCAGATCGATTATATGGATACTCTTGATTGATTAGTGAAGTGTTTGATTGAAATATCACCAGGGATGTTGTTTAGTCTGGATATTCATGCCTCCATGGCGAAATGAAGCAATCAATATTGCTCTGACATGGTAGAAGCCGAAATATTAGGCATGTTACTTGGGTTATTGAATCCATATGGCTTCAGATGTTGTTGAAGTATCTGTTGGTCTACCGATATGGAATCCACCGTGATTATATGTGATAACAAAGTTGTATAAAAATGATGTGTTCCATGATGAGTCAAAGCACATAGAGATCGATATCACCTCATTCATGATATGATGCAGAGAGGAGATATAAATCTCAATATGTTGGCGTAGATGAACAAGTTCTTGATGTGTTAACCAAACTAACCTATCTAGTGTAAATTTTGAGAACTTTTGAGACAATCTTGGTGTTGTATTGAAAAAGACTACTCCCTCAAAAGGAGGAGTAGTGTTGTGATACTTGACCCTAGTGCTGAAGATTTTCGGCTTAGTGTTGATGTTGTTGTGATGCCAACTAGTCTTGAAGATTTCTAGCTTAAGTGTTGATGTTGATGAGATGCCGACTTCATGCTGAAGATTCCCATCTTAGTGATGTTGATGAGATGCCAACTTCGTGCTTTGAATTTTTCCCGACCTAGTGTTCCTGCATGGTGATGATGATCCAACCTTCGTGATGTGATACTATTGTTGTTGATGTTGTATCAGTCTTGTGTTGTTATTTATGATGATGATGTTAGTGTTATACTAATCCATGTTGATCATGGGAATAATGATGATGCCACTTTAGTTTCTTGCTGAAGATGCTAATGATGATGCCACTTCAACTGCTCGCTGAAGATGAGTACCCTTCAACTTCTCGTTGAAGATGTTGATGATGATACTCTAGCCTCATGTTGATGAGGATGATGATGCTACTCCAAATCCATACTTTGTGAACAATGATGATATGAGAAAAACTTTCGATGATTTATAGATATTCATTCAGGTGTTCCCTTATGTTGATGATGTTGCTTCTCTCTCTCTCCTAATGATGTTGCATTGAGTTGTGTCTTTAGAATACACTTCTTGTTAAGGGAAGTGTTGAAATATTGTAATTGCAAAGAGTATTCTATTCATTATTCATTATATCAATTCCTTTTGTGGATTGATGTCTTGGAGCATTTTAATTGATGACAAAGAAAAGGAAGATAGAGATAAAAGCGTGATAAGGTTTTCTCTTGCTCTGGAATGAGATTGCATTACTACCTCATCCATTTCTGAAATAATTAAAGGCTAAAGACTTCTTATTGATAGCAGGGTCTTACTGAAGGTGGTAACAATGAGTGTTATGGTAAATTAATCCCTATGGTATTTGTGTCACAAACACAATAGATCAAAATCCAAGGAAACTAGTCTCCGAGCTCTAATTAATCAATGGAGTCGAGGATATCAACTACCACCATGATAACTAACTTTTCGAGAAAAGTGAAGAAATTGTACCCCTTCAAAGTCAGCATTATTACACATAGAATCATATGTTTGGAGTAGATCCCACTTGACGTCTTTCGCTATGGATTTCCTTCTAAACATCTCTTTGAAAGTCCTGTAGGTAAAGAAATATGCAACTACAAGAACTATACCTATTGATATCGAGAGAAGATATCGGTAGGTATAGTTCTTTCTAAGGCGAACATGAATAATAACATAAGTAAGCCTGGGGGTTTCTTTTTTTACTCTACTCCTTCCTAGCTCGACCGATTTGATTCTCCAAGTTAGCTGCCGCCCTTTCCTTTCGCTGCCCGTCATCAATCAATCAAGAAGCAACGAGGGTTCTGGTAAATCTCAAAGAAATTGATTCAATGTAGACAATCATAGATTAATTTGTGACATGTAAGGTGATTCCTTCCTCAAGGTTACTCCTTCCAATAAGGAAGATGGAAGTAGAACGAGGAGGGATTAAGCGGTGGGTGGGGTGGAGTAAAAACCTCTTTTTTCAAGTTCATTACCCGAAAAGCAAGTTTGGTATTCTTGGGTTGATTCTCGTCAATATTTTAAACCTTTGCTAAGCGCGTATTTTATCAATAAGAATATTGTTTGGACGGGTTCGTAGGCAATTGCTCCCCGTCGGGATTCCCAGACTCTTTTTCAATAGTAAACTCGTTAACCTCGGTTTGATTGGGTTGGAGGGATATCTTCACTTGAGGTATTGAAAGTGATTTTTATTTCATCAGAATGCCATTTGAGGAAGTTTCTCTATGATAGCCAAGATTCTATCATTAAGACATCGAGACATTTTTGTCACTTATGAACATATCGATTTAGCCATGCTACTATCGTCATAAGAAGAAGTACGGGTGAGTGAGGCACATGGGGTTCGTTGAGACACCATCATTGCCTCAAGGCGGTCACTGCCAACTAATAGGAGATATCCCAGGAGGTGTTGTTGATTACCAGTTGCCAATAGATATCCACTAGTCAATAATTGATATATGAAATGGATTCAATGTGTGGATATGGATGATGTTGAGTTCGATGTCGAGTTTATTGGCCTTAGAAATGGCAATGGTGTTGGCAAGGGAAATAGAGCTTACCCTGGGCAAAACAAAGTTACTACATAGTTGCACCATATTTATATGATGTTGGATATATATATATATATATATATATATATATATATATATATATATATATATATATACCTTTCCACATATCTACGTGATATATAATCGTTTCACTTTAGGATATGTTTTAGCCATATGCCTTACTACTTGCCTTAGTCCATAGTGTAAGTTACATAGAGCAGCATAGTGTAAGTTCTATAGAGTATTAGGTCTAATAGTTGTAGAGTAAGTACTAGCCATAATGGGACACAATATACTGCGTATGAACTAGCGCTTTATACTATTAGCTTTCTTTGTCCATGCATTAAGTTCCATAGAGTTGGTTCAAGCCTTAGAGTGAAATCCAGTTGTCTACATACTGAAGGGAATCTCCCGAAGAGCATATCCTTGTTTTAAACATCTAATATCACCATCTCTATGCTTAAGTTTGCCCCATTGTAATTGGTAATCTGTTGAATATGCAATCTGATTATAAAAGAGCTAGCTAATAGTAATACTCTAAGTTACAGACTAGTGATAGAATAAACCTCTTATACCTACGTGCATGAAACTCTAATTATTTTTTAAATACACATTAATCAATTTTTTCTAATCACAACCTTCTTCCACCCTTCTTTAATCACAATTTTGTCTAGTTACAACCTTCTTCCATCAAACAGGATGACGAAAAACTTAAATATTCTCAATTGTGGAAGGCTATAAAATAAAGATAATAATACACACACACACACACACACACATATAATTAATTAATTAATTAATTTACCTACCTATATTTAGAATCTTAAGGCATAATGCAATTAACAATTTCTTAGAGCATCTTGCAACCAAATATACAGAATATGTCTGATGCAAATCAATCAAATACTTTATTATATAACATCTAAAATTTGACTAAATCTTGAAAAATGTGTTCCAAATTACAATCCATATGATTCTATATTTGCAAACAATTAACAGTTTCTTTCACAACTATATTCATCTACCTTATATTTGAAACCAATTAACAGTTTCTTTCACAACTATATTCATCTACCTTCTCGGCAAGGACATGTTGCTCAACAACCTCCCTTTTTTGTGTAGCGAAGAGAAAGTAGAGTTATCCTTTTATTTGTGTAGCGAAGAGAAGGAACTTTCATGTATGTGGCCGGAAAAGGAAAGGTTGACCTTTTCTTGTGGAAAAATAGAGGGAAGGTTGGCTACACACTCATATAAAAGTAAAGCTTGAGTTACAACTAGTGACCAAAATAAATGTATGTGTCACAACTCTATAACAATTCCATTTAACTGTATTAGTGACCAAAATCTGTATGTGTCACAGCTCTGTAAAATTTCATTTAGCGTATTGCATGACCAATTGGTCAAGGCTAAGCAACTCTGAAATCTAATGGAAGATTTCTAAGAGACGTTTGATGCATATCATAAAGGATTTTTTTTTTCTTACCTTCTCAACAAACTAAACACATACTAAAACCAAGCATTAATCCCACCAAGCAACCTGATTAGAAATTGGATACAAGAACCACTGATGAAGGATAGAAGTTTTATGTGTTCATTGAGTCAATACTCAACATTGATCTTAAATTGTTAGCAAACATTTACCATTGAAATACAACACAGAGGTGCCAAATCTTAGAAAATATATCGATGGCATTCTCAAATGTCCATAAGGACCTTGATTGTGTTATATCATACTAACCAATTCACTTTCCTCCGAAATCTGATAAAGACCTTGATTGATTGTGTTATATCATCCTAACCAATTCACTTTCCTCCAAAATCTGATAAAGACTTGGATTGTGTTATATCATCCTCTACTCAATTTACTTTCCTCCAAAATCTGGAGGAATCCTTATAAGCTCCCACACATAAAAATACGAAATGTACTTCATGCATAGTGTAACAACATTTAACTCAAATAAGGCCTTGAACACAAAAAAACAATAAATTTTCAATGAATTATAGTAGCAATAAGCATAATAAATAGCTAAAAAAGATACAAAAGAGCTATAAAGCATAATAATGTCAAGTAGAACACAATGCAATTCCAATATTTTGCATTTTTCCAACCTTATTGGGTAACAATATGTGCAGATAGTAATATACAAAATGCAATTTTGATATCTTTATATCTTGCATTTTTCCAATTGCTTTCCAGCTTCATAGATAGTCGAACAAACCATCAAATGTTGTTGAAAGAATAATATTAGTATTTGGTGGGCACCGGCATCAACATCTTTTGAGCCGCGAGATCAATAATTAATGATCACTGTCAGTAAGTAATAGTCAGCAATGGCATGCTTTCAAAATGCTGTAAATAAGCTGCTTTATTGCAGTGGAATAGGGCATGCAAGAGCACAGTCTGCTCCTAATGGCATTCTTTCAAAATGCTGTACACAAGCTGCTTTTTAAGTTAGATGGGAATTGCAGTGGAGTAGGGCATGCAGGAGCACACAGTCTGCTCTTTTCGGGTTCAGATAATCTTGTCTGTGAAATAGCGGCTGCAAGAGCATCTACAAGGTCATATTTCCCTGTTGCTTGGATATCAAGCTCTGGTTGTTTTGGATGAGGCAGACTCTGCAAACAACTATAGATTCATCTTGTCCATACTCTGTTGGAACTGAATTGGTGAACTGTGCTCTTCTCTCCCTTTTACATGGAGATAATGGAAGTGGGCATTCTTCCAACCATTCAACCTTCACAGCCAGGATACGCTTTTTTCTTTTTGGCATGCTCGCGGGAACCTTTACATTAGATTCTGTGTAAAACTTGATCCAGGGGTGGCCTGCAGCCACAGAGGAAAATATGGTCAGGTGATTCATATGTGTATAATTGCATCTTAAGAGAAAATAAATATAGCACATATACAAAATATTTAATACTTAACAATGCAACAATTTTACTCACTCAATACTTCTTGTGGAGAAAGTCTCTTTTCCACGTCCCTTGAAAGCATCCTTGACAACAAATCCTTTGCTAGCCCTGATATGGACTGCCAGTTTTCGGAATGAAAATCCAGCTGTACTAGTTTTATTGCCTCAAATATGGCTTTGACAAATTCTCTACGAAACGGTAATATGCCTATCAACAGAGCATGTAGGAGGACACCAGCCCCCCAAACATCAACCTTTTCCGAATATGTCCCTGCCAAAACTTCAGGGGCAATATACGAAGGACTTCCTACCACACCAGATAAGGATTGTCCTGTTTGAATGCAAAAAAGTATTGTTAATCAAATACCTGAAATCTTGTTGTCGGCGGTTCGGAGAACATTCTCAGGTTTTATATCTCGATGGACAACGCCCAACTCATGGCAATATTTAATGACCATTATTAATTCCTTGATAAGTTTTGCTGCCTAATGCTCAGAGTAGCATCCATTCCTAGACATCTCGTCACTTACTGGAAGCTGTGTAAATTAGAAATTAAAATATATTTATATCTATCTATCTATATATAGGAGTAACCATATAAGTGGATTATCGTTTAGACTATTTTTGCAATAATGTTGAATATTACAAACAATTAAGATGAGATACTACTTTTAATTCCAAATGTGAGTGTTGACCTAGCTCACAAGTTCGTTCTTGTAGACTTCATTTAGCCTTTAATAGAATGACTTATTGATTTTAATTATAAATATAAAAAAATGAGAAACTTTAATCAATATGATGCACTAGTGTTTTATTTATTGGATTATTATTCTCAGCTTAAGGAAGTTAATTAATACAATGCTTCTGTGCAAGTTAATTAAAGAATGAACTAGTAAGCTCCATTCTTTTAAATAATAATATATGTATGTTAAAAGCATGTGGATATACCTTGCTTAAATAATTGAACATAACCAATTTCTTCGATTGATGTGATTAATGACTTTATGCTACTTTAATTACATCCAAGATTTTAATGACTTATAGATTGACTTACTTTTGCCTTCAACTTCATTGTTTTAAAATTTGTAATTCCATATGTTAGAATTATTAAGGGATATGGATAAATAATCCTTACCTTACAAAAATTTACATTGTGTAAACTTAAATTACTGATAAAATTTAGTTTTTTGTGGTTGTTTTTATTATCAAGAAACACAAGTTATGTGTTGGTCATGATTGATTGTCACAAATATTAGTATATACATATAAAAATTACACTTTCATAGTGTCTATAATTGTGTTGTGGTATCGCAATCATCAAATTTTAAGAAAATATGAGATTTTATATGTTTTCATATTTAATATTTGCTATCACCTAATGCCATGATTTTAAGGGTTTGAGTGTGGGAAGACGAGTTGACTATAAATCGACCCAATACCAATGTGGTACCAAGCATTATGGAAACAAAAGGGTACAAACATTTTTTATTAAGTTTACAATGCATTTTTCTCTTCTTTTAAGAAACTTATCTTCAAGATAAAAACATCTAGACTATCCTTGGAAGCATCAACCTTCCTAGACAAAAAGGGGAGTATTGAAAGTATGGAACACTACAATGTTTTTAGAATCTTTTTTATCGTGAAATACCTCTTTATCTCCCATACTATGTTCCTGATAAAAATTTTATTATAGAGGTTGTGGGACAATACAAATTTTGAACATTTATTTCATGATAAAGAAAGAATAAATTCATTCATTTACCGTGGAAAATTGGGGAAATTCAGTTAAGTATTTCCAAAATTGATGAATTTGTAGTACAACTTGACCAATATAGTTTAAAGTTCAGCGAAGAAATAAGGGGTTTGACCCCAACCAATTTTTCATGAACCATATCACATCTATTGGTTTTAGCATTTCACTTTCTAATACATTTTTATTAGGAGAAGAGGAGGGAGATAATCAAGACCCACCAACAATAATTTTTGAAAAGAAATCAAAGGATATCGAGACTGTCATTAGTATTACAAATCAGTGTAAATAGAGGGTAAGAGTGGTTAATGAAAGAAATATTAATTCTCCCAATGTTTCATAGAGAATTGACTCGCACAAGGAAAGTTTTCAAACAACAACACCGGAGAAAAATAAATCTTCGACTAATAATTCTAATGATGGAGGTGAAACCTCACGAAGAGGAAAGTTGGGCAGGTCTCATAAGATTAGGTTTAAAAATAAAATACAAATAATTCAAAAAAATTGAAATCGCACCTAAAGACGAGGTTATCCTTGAAGACATGGATCTTGATATTTGATATTAATATAGAATTTCACGATGATGAGAAAGAGACTCAAGAAAGTAAGAATCTTCAGGTTGAACTAGAAACTCAGAACATTACATTTCGAGAAGAGGAAAAGGGTACACAATACAAAATGCTTTTGTTGGATAAAAAGTTTTAAAAATATATTTTCAAAAGACTCCATTCAAAAATAAAAGGATTCAAGGAAAACCCAATTCAGAGTTAGATCTCGTGATGTACCACCTTCGAATTGCTTGCATCCACAAGGCTACAAGGGAAGAACTTGAAGTATCAATTGATGATATGGAAAACGAAAATGCCAATTTGAAAGAAAGAATCAAAGAATTTGAAACTGCATTGATTCCACCTCCAATATTTGCAAGTCTAATCACCACTATGAAGCCATGGAAGAATTTGGACGACACACCAGAGTCTAAACTTCCCTGGGTTGACAATTTATGTAGCACTTGATTGTTTAAATTAATTAAGCAATTATATTGACCAACAAGGATCCTCCTTGAATCTGTGAATCTTTCTGGTGTGCACTCCTTGCACGTTTTTTCTGACTCCGCAGAGCTCAGATGCACACTCCTCGCGCTGGCTACATAACTTCCAGTGTTCTGTTGTGCACTCCTTGCACATCCTAAAGAACCCAGACATAAATCACAGCTCAATCAGATAGACAATAAAATCTATCTATAACCTGTATCTACAGTATACAGGTGACACTCAAATGCATAAACATACACATACAATTCATGGGCAGGAAAAAATGCTCTTTGTATTAATTTCCAAATGCCTATACAAATGTTTACAAAGGATGGACTGTAACAAGTCTCAGCTCTCTCTCGAGACCTCTCTACCTGAGAACTCTCTCCCTAACTCTCTACTCAAATTTCTTAATTACAAAATGGGGCTCTCTCGAGCTTATCCCCAACCACCATCTCTGAGCTATCGCTATCACAGAGAGGCTCCTACGGCTACATTACATAAATGGATGTATAGTCCTGACAGATCTACACTTAGCTGCAAGTAACCATTTAAGGCAACCTCAACCACTTCCTGAACAACTGCATGGTCTGGCACTAAAAGCCTTACAACATTTATAGAAATTTCAAATTTCAAAATTGAGAGGGTTGTGCCTCTCTCTTTCTCCATTAATGCATGTTGGATGTGTTGGTTGGCTGGCACACTGCTGACATGGAGTGATGCTCCTGCATCACCAATTTAGTTATATATCCACAGACCATTCGAATAAAATTTTATTGTACAAATAATGAAGCGGAATATGAAGCATTGATACAAGGAACAAATCTTTCACTACAGAGGAAAATTTAACACTTGATAATAACTAGTGATTCAGAACTGGTTATAAATCTTATAAGGAAGAAGTACAAGATCAAAAAGAGAAATTGAAATTCTATTCCAAAAGAGTAAATGAACTCATGAATTCTTTTAGTTCATTTAGCATCTCTTTAATCCCAAGAGATAAGAATCAAAAGGCAAAATCACTGACGATTGTTGCATCTTTTTTCAATCTTGACGATTCACAAAATCAAAGTACATTTCAGTTCAAAAGGAATCCAAGATTTCAATTCTTGATAATCAAGAGTATCTGCAAGTTTTTGAGAATGATGAACATTTGGTTGAATTTATCATTGATACAAATGATTTTGTAGAAATCCCTGAAGATCAAAGTCATGTATCTCTTTCAAAGGAATTTATAAATTTTGAATCTCTTTTCACAAGAGATGACCAAACTAAAGTGCTCAACTTGAAAGAAGAAGTATCTATTAGAAAAGTGTAGGAAACTCAGAAAATAAAAATTGGCACTCAAAAATCTCTGAAGTGTGTAAATATCGGTACCGGTTGCACTGAGAAAGAAGTTGATCAATGTACCACTTCGTTCAAATAATTCTATGATTTCTTTGCATGGACTTATGATGATTTGAAGGATCTTGATAAGTCCATATTTCAACACATTATACCACTAAAAGAAGAAACAAAGATGGTCAGGAAAAATATGAGAATTGTGAATCCTAAATTAAAACCCCTGTTAAAATTTGAGTTGGAAAAGTTGAAGAAGGTCAGAATAATCTTTCCGATTAGACACTCATAGTGCATTTTGAACCCTATTATAATAAGAAAGAAAATTGGATATATCCGTCTTTATGTTGATTTTAGAGACCCAAACAAGGAAGGTATCAAAGATAATTATTCCCTCCCTACTATGGAAATGCTCCTGCAAAAAGTAACTAGTTCAGCTCCGATGTCTATGTTAGACGGTTTTTCTGGGTATAACCAAGTGTTGGTTACATAAGAAGGAAGACTCAAAATAACTTTCATTACACCCTGGGAGACATATGCATATGTAATCATGCCCTTTGTCTTGAAAAATGTTGGATCCACTTTTTAGAGGGAAATTGATCATGCCTTCAAAGATTTAATCAAAAAATTTATGGTTGACTATGAAGATTGTTATGACCCAAGGGGGGCATATATAGGGATAAATGTATATGATATGAACCCAAGGGGGGGAATATATGAGCCTAAATGTACATGTAATGTGTAAATATATATGTAATAAGGTCGACTTAATAGTAAAGGGGCCTCATGTGCAAGTGTGAACAGGTATATATAGAGATCATGTGTTCATTATTGGGGACATGTGAATTATGATGTATGATTGTAACTAGTTATTTGGAGGAGGTTCTCCTACTCTTTAAGGAGGTATTGTGTAACTCATCTATCTTGGAGTTGTGCTACATGCTCGCATTTTGTACATGGTGTGTAATTTTGTTCTGTTATGATATTTTAAGCATTTGGTTCATTACAAAGATGATCTTACTATTCACTCTAGAGTAAGAGAAAAGAACATGGAGAATTTAAGACAAGTATTTGAGCGATGTAGATTATATGGAATATCTCTGAATACCAATACATGTATGTTTGCAGTTTCAGAGGGAAAACTCTTGAGACATATAGTCAGTAAAGAAGGAATTTATATTGTTCTAGAGAGAGTTAAAGCTATCAACGAACTGAGCCCTCCAATATCGAAAAAAGGAGTATAGTCATGTTTTGGAAAGTTAAACTTTGTAAGGAGGTTTGTATTAGATTATGCCACAATTGTAATATAGATAAATGTCTTGTTGAAAAAGGAACAAAAATTTGAATGGACACAAGAAATTCAAAGAGCATTCAACAAGATCAAGCATGCAATTATGTTAGCTCCAATTCTTGTTAGTCCAAACTTTGATCAATATTTTATCATATATTCTTTTTCATCATAAGAGACCATTGCTTCTATCTTGACACAAAGGAATATCAAAGGAGAATAACTTCCGATAAGTTTTATGAGTAAAACTTTACATGACTATGAGTTGAGATATTAAAAAATACAAAAGTAGACTCTTTATTTGGTTAAAGAAGTGGAACACTTTAGAACTTAGATCTTGTCATCTCATGTCATAGCATATGTTCCAATTTCTCCAGTTAAAATGTTCCTTAATCAACAATTGAGAAAATAAAAGTGGGAAAACAGGCTTGCAAAAATTCAAGAATATGATATTGAGATGAAGCCATTGAAAGTAGTTAAAGGACAAGGGTTATGGAAACTTATTATAGGGACTTGTTGACTCATAAATTCACCAACTAGCCACTAGCCTGCAAATGGTTGTAGAGCAAATTTTAAAAAATTATCTATTTATATGATATAAATATCTAACTATAGTTGGGCCCCCCTAGGAAGAAAAAAGGTCATTACTTTCATATATCCCCTTGGATTGAGTATCACCTTGTATGTTAATATGATTCAATGAGCATTTATCATTATTTTATTTTACTTGTAGTTCAGAGATCGGTCTCACCTACAATTTGCAGTGGTAATGGTTACTCTTATGATCTGATTATGATTTGTTTCAAAAGGAAAAAGACCTTGCTCATAATTTTAAATGACCTCCATCTTACATTTTGTTCACAAATATTATAAGGAAGTCATAAATGATTATAGAGCAATGAAAGATTCTTTTTTGGTCAAATATGTCCCAATTGCATATATATCATCATAGTTGTCCCGATTGTTTATATAGAATATTTTCAAAAGGAAAGGTTTCCATAGTGCAAAGGTTTTACATGGTATATTTTTTACATAGCTCACCACATGATATAAAATTTGATATTATCCAATGTATCACATTCAGATAATAGTTGTTTTTTTGTATGGCATGAGGGTGGCACACTGAAAGTGCATATGGTATTAAACAAAATACATATGGTATAAATCAATGGTGATATCATATGTCACCACCTCTTCGACCCTGCTTCTTTCATTTACATTGAATTATATATAATCTTGTGTAATTTTATGGCAATTAATGTGCTACAACGGTTGATTAATTATGGTTGTTGTTTGAATTGGCATTAAATTATGGTGTGGAGACATGGTTATGGGAACGTGAAAATTGGAATACCTCGCATGATTATTTGAAAAATGGTTGGTTGGTTGATATTAGTGGAAGTATGATTCAGATTGAGAATTAATGTGTTGGTGATTTTTGGGAACGTGAGGCCCCATGCATTGAATGCATAGGATGCAGGCAGTTCATTGAGGTTGTCACCCTCAAATGTCCTGGAATTTTTCATTTTTTCATTTGGTTTAGAGCCTTGAAGAATAAACTCGTATGAGATTTAGCAGTGGCTACTATTGGCTTTATAACCCATCTTTGTTTTAGGGAAATGAGCACTCAAGGAAGGTATGAAATATTATCTTGTACCCATTAGATGCATGGCTATATTTGTAGTTATAATTTGGATAATGATACTTTTGATTGTGAAAGAGCATGATGTTTGTTTTGGACTAGTTCTGTTTCATTTGCACTCATCCTAAAGGTTATGAAGCATGAACTGTTGAATATCTCTCTTGTTGACTCATTTGTTTCTGTTCAATTTGTAAATACATAGATAATGTAAAGGTCAATCTCTTATGTCGTTATGCCTTAGGATTGAGCCTACAAGTATGAATATCTCTAGGGTTTTTTCCTCTACATGCATTTTTCAGTTATAAATGTTAGGTTCTAAACTATTGTCTTGTATTGGAACTATGTGTTTTATCCTACTTCACAACTATGAAGTGTTTTTATTTTAATCCTCCCTCTCGACTATTACCCTTTTATGATAAGCTTTCATCGAGATATTACGATATTTTAGTTGTATTGCCTCATGTCAAGTTCTGGGTTTTCAAAAAAAATTGGCGTATGACTCATGTCTTGGTAGTTTCTTGTGTCTTATCTGGTTTCACCTCTGTATTTATTTTACTTGTAAATGTTGGTTTCAGGACAAAGTTAAATTATCCTTAAGTAAGAAGGAATCATTGAATCTAGTTTTGAACCCCCATTTTAATTTTGGGTCAGTACATTGTTGTAGATTAGGTTGTGTAAGCCGACAAGTTTTGGTTATGCTATTTTTATAAACCCTATGGTTTTTCAATCCTGTGCATGCTAAAGGAATAGCCAAAGTTGAAAAGGTTTTATGTGTCTCGATAGTTTTAACATTTTCATAGCATTAGATCAAGTCTACAATTGTAAAGAGGATAGACTGAAGTCTCAAATCCTTTGTCTTCTTTAAATGAACATGAACATATATATATTATGGTCATCGAGTTCATTGAAAGGATTGCGGTATGAAGTGTTTGATTAAAAAATAATTTTCTCCTAGAAGAAACATTTCTTCTGACCTCAGATGGTAGAGGATTTTAAATTCACAATCTAGTTGATGACTCACCTTCTTACCCAAAAAAAATGTTGAATCTATGGATTAAAACAAAAGAAAGTTTCCTTGTCTTGAACATTTGTGTTGGAACAACCATTCTATAGTATGCTTGACTTTCATATGATTATGCTTTAATATCAATATTTTTTTTGGGTATATACTTGAGCTCGATATATAGTTACTCATTTAAAATATTAATGGAATGGAAAATTTTATAGTTATGTAGAAAATGTCATACTCAGTTTCAATCCTTTGTTTTTTGAATATATGTGGTTGCCGCATAAGTGGTATACATATTTTACGTCATAGGTGATAACCCTAAGGAAGCTATAGTGAAGGTTGCAGAAGGAAATAGATTAGATGAGACATGATGCAGACTATGTACATAACCATATACATTCATGTACCAAAGAAGATGAAGAAGAAGTTATTTTTGAGATCTAGAGTATCTCATATGGAGATTGATTGTAAGGAGAAGAAGGCTCCAAAGATGATCGAACATTAGAACAAGAACTCACAGTAGAATTGTTCAAAGGATAATGAAGCCACCTTGACAGGAAGAAGAATTCACATGAAGTCTGACTCAACTTTTAATATTTAGACTTGGTATTCAACACCAAGTATACCCTATAAGAGATGATGAAGTCCTTGTAGAATCAGAAGAAATCAAGAGTAAGTATGATCTCAGAAAGGATCATATGAAGAGACAACTTCCAGGACTAGGAGACAGATGCCATGAGAAGACTAGATCGTAACTTCAGAGACTCCTAGGAGATATGAAATCTCCTAGAAGATTCCCTTGTTTCAGTGATAAAGAAGGATGCCAATCAGAAAGACTGGGATATGGATTTTTCATGAGACTAGAAGAAAAGTCAATATTGACTTCCAAGATTGATCTAACAGATCAAGCATGTTGCAGATGTACAAATCCTAATGTGTTTCCAGAGGATTGTCCTAGCAAGAGGGAGAAGTCTATGACGAGACACTTACTCCAGTAATTGAAGAAATAGTTCCAGTATTCATGAAGACAACGATAACTACCGTGACAATATGAGATTAAGAGGGAGAAATCCCTATATTTGAGATTGAGTTATCTCTAGTGCTAGTTGATGTAGTACATTAGTCAGGCCATGGAGACATGACTACACTAGTAGATAGAGTTACCTCCATGAAAGAAGAAGAGATAATTTCAATACCAGTTATTGAGTCACTCTCAATTTCAGATGAAGTTGTTGTCGTGATAGAGTAGAGGAGTTACTCTCAAATTTCATCAGCCACAATGAGAATGAAACAATGATTCTCAACTTCAGATCAGTTGTAGGTGCAGATTCCCAGTTCCAGAAGGAACGGTTGTAGAACGAGGAGAGGACATACTCTCAGGCAATGAAACAGATAGTGCTTTGTAGAAAGCACATAGAGCTAGCACATGATTGTGAAGATTGAGTTGCAATTGAGCAAGTGTACCAAGTGATGTGAAAATTTTATTTGAAGTTGAAGACATAAATACTCAGGTCTACAGGTTGAAGAAGGATATGTACAGGTTGAAGAAAGCCCCTAGAGATTGATATGGAAAAATTGACAGTTTCCTAACGAGCTTGGGCTTTACCAAGAGTAAAAATGATTCTAACCTTTACTTCAAGGTAATGAATGATGAGCCGATTATATTATTGCTACTATATGTATATGATGTATTCTTGACAAGATGAAGAAAATCTCATCACATATTGTAGAAGAAGCTCGCTACAAAATTTGAGATGATATACCTAGGCCTAATGCACTATTTCTTAGGTCTTGAGGTTTGGCAGAGCCCAGAGAAGATCTTCCTCAACCAACAAAAGTATGCAGTTGAAATAATTAAGAGGTTTAACATGTTGGAATGTAAATCCATGTACACACCCATGGAAATGAAGTTGAAGCTCCTGGTAGAAGCCTCATCAGAATTGGTTTGTGCTACTCTGTACAGAAATATTATTGGTTAAGTGATGTATCTAATGAATACCAGGCCAAATATATTTTTTTCCTTGAGTCAGTATCTGGTAGAACCCAGATGTGTTCACCTCAATAATGAAAAACATGTGATGATATACCTTAAGGGTACATTGGATTTTGGTCTCTGCTATACTAGAGATCATGACTTCAGATTGTATGGATATACTGATTCAGATTGAGCTGGAAGTGTTTCTGATTGAAATATCACTTCAGGATGTTGTTTCAGTCTGGGATCAGCCATGCCTCCATGGCAGAGTAGGAAGCAATCCAATATTGCTCTCAGCATGGTAGAAGCAGAATATATTGCAGCATGTTCTGCCAGTTGTGAATCCATATGGCTTCAGATGTTGTTGAAATATCTATTTGATCTGGAGATGGAAGCCACCGTGATCCTATGTGATAAGCAAAGTTGTATAAAAATGATGTGTTCCATGATGAGTCAAAGCACATAGAGATCCGATATCACCTCATTCATGATATGATGCAGAGAGGAGATATAAATCTCCAATATGTTGGCGTAGATGAACAAGTTCTTGATGTGTTGACCAAGCCTCTATCTCGTGTAAAGTTTAAGAACTTTTTGAGACAATCTTGGTGTAGTCCGAAAGAACCTCCCTTGAAAGGAGGAGTAGTGTTGTGATGCCAGCCTAGTGCTGAAGATTTCCAGCTTCGT